>SJYA01003780.1:27500-83766 GCA_006410615.1 Neotragus moschatus | reverse complement strand
GGCTCTGAGGGCACGGCCTGCTGCTTATTTTCAGTATCACATAATAGTGCTTACACGTGGAATCTAGAAAAGGTACAGATGAACTTATTTGCAAAGCAGAAATAGGGTCACAGACGTAGAGAACAAAAGTGGACACCAAAGAGGAAGGGGAAGTGGGATGAATTGGGAGACTGGGAGACTTCCCTGGTGGCTCAGATGGTAAAGTGTGTGCCTGCAATGCGAGAGACCTGGGTTTGATCCCTGGGTCAGGAAGATCCCCTGGAGAAGGCAATGGCAACCCATTACAGTACTCTTGCCTGGCAAATCCCATGGATGGAGGAGCTTGGTGGGCTGTAGTCCATGGGGTTGCTAGGAGTCGGACAGGATTGAGCAACTTCACTTTCACTTTTCACTTTCGTGCATTGGAGGAGGAAATGGCAACCCACTCCAGTATTCTTGCCTGGAGAATCCCAGGGACGGCGGAGCCTGGTGGACTGCCATCTCTGGGGTCGCACAGAGTTGGACACGACTGAAGCGACTTAGCAGCAGCAGCAGCAAGGTTGAGTGTTCTCTGCTGCACAGTCGTTGTGGATCAGTGTCCTCCTTTACCGATGTCTTTGTCTTCTCTGAGATTCTCGGGGTCCTCCTCTGAATCCTGCCAAGTGACAAAGGAGAAGCAAGAGTGTAGAGACGGCCTATGCACTTTAAGCCCTTCTGACTGGAGGTAAAACATTGCTNGTGTTCTCTGCTGCACAGTCGTTGTGGATCAGTGTCCTCCTTTACCGATGTCTTTGTCTTCTCTGAGATTCTCGGGGTCCTCCTCTGAATCCTGCCAAGTGACAAAGGAGAAGCAAGAGTGTAGAGACGGCCTATGCACTTTAAGCCCTTCTGACTGGAGGTAAAACATTGCTTCCCCTACCTTCCACTGGTTAGAACTATTCATGTGAGCCTGTTACCAAAAGATGTGGAGTCTGGTTGCTTGCTGCTCAAAAGCCAATAAACAGATTGGTGGAGGCATCTTTATTTCAGATGCTGACAGCTGGAGGGTGGGGCTTGCTGGGGGGGAGCAGGCATCTCCCATGACAAGCAGGGGATAAGAGCTTTTATAGAACAGGGGAGAGCATTACATGATGAAACAGTACAGTCAGCTCTGAGAGCCATCTTCAGATTGATCACTGATGGCCTGACCAGTGTCATCTTAGTGGTTTTAGGTACAGTTAATCTTCAGTTGCAGGGTTGGCTTGTTTCCGTTTTCTTGAGGCCAGTTCTCAGGATTGCAGTGGTTTATGTCATGACTACAACCTGGCCATCACGTAGTTAACGTCTTCCCCCGGTGGGTGCTTCAGTACCTAGAAGACGGCTCAGAATATCATCGACAGCCATTGAGAAGAATGACATGTCCTCGACTATGCTTAATCATCAGGACTCTCTGGTCTCCTTTGACGACTTTCCTTTGTTTCTGCATGTTCTCACTTCTCTGATTAAACTTATTCTTCGACTAAAGTTTCCCACAGAGCAAAGGCCAGCAGGGGACATGGGGGGAAGGACCATACGGCCCTGTTCTATTTCACACCCACTGAGGACCGAGTGGGCTGAGAAAGGTCAAGCCATCCAGTAGAGATGAGGGACGGGTGACCCTCGGCTGGATTCGCTCTTCTCCATCTGCTGGGCTGGCTGGCTGTCTGCTGAGGAGTTGGTCAAATCTTTGCCATGTGGTGTAGTTTTCATTTACATGACTAACCTGAGTTGGAATAAAGGTGAAGGAAAGATAAAACACAGGGAAAGAAGAAAGAGGGAAAACGAGACAAAAAGGAGAGAAGGTGTAGTTAACAAAGGTGTTGGTGGCACCGACTGTTTTCAGCCTGTCTTTCCCAAAGCCTGATCTTAGATGAGGTTTCGGGGTGACAAGGACCTGTTGTTACTCCGAAACTCCCATCGTGAGTCACACACTAGGCGGAGGCAAGAGTCATGTCGCTGCTCGTGTTCTCTGCAGGTAATTAAATGAGAGATCAAATTGGGAAGAGGCATCAGACCTCAGGAAGACAGTCATACTATTAAATTATTTTTTAATAAGGACAGTAACACACAGATCGCCATTAATCCTTGCCTTCACCAGAAACTGCTGTGGCCCAGTTTCCCACATGAATCACTCTCTTTGAGGCCAACCCAACCCACTGTAGACACTCAGAACCTGCTCCCTGTCCCTCCCCGCCTTTCATCTCTCACCACATTTTATCTTCTCAGCGTAACAATTCCCTGTTTTGATAGCTTGCAAAGACAAGGTCCTCAAGCCTCCACAATTTTGCAGACACTGTTCCCTGTGCCTATGAAGCCACAACACGATCACAAGGCACCACGTAGTTATTGCTATCCTGCCTACTTTGGGACTTCTTGTTCTGTAGTAAAAGCAAAGCTCTCAATATGTTTTTTATCTTTTTAAATGTTTTAATTGGAAGATAGTTGCTTTAGAGTGTTGTGTTGGTTTCTGCTGTACAACAGCACAATCAGCTATAAGTGTGTGTACGTCCCTTCCCTCTTGAGCTTCCCTCCCACTCCCCGACATCCCACCCTTCTGGGTCGTCACAGAGCACGCAGCTGAGCTCCCTGTGTTACACAGCAACGTGCCACGAGCAATCTCTTCTACACATGGTAATCTATTTATGTTGAAACCTTTGTTTTTGACTTTGGATTCTTGTTGAAAGTGAAAGTAGCTCAGTCAAGTCTGACTCTCTGTGACCCCATGGACTATACAGTCCATGGAATTCTCCAGTCCAGAATACTGGAGCAGGTAGCTTTTCCCTTCTCCAGGGGGTCTTCCCAACCCAGGGATTGAACCCATGTCTCCTGCATTGCAGGCAGATTTTTTTACCAACTGAGCCCACTTTGTTACAAGCCACCAAATAAAATTCCCCTTGAGCCAAAACACTAAACAAATATTTATATAAATCACACACTTACTGATATTTTAATGGAATAGGAATGAGCTTATTCAATGAGAAAGCATAATAGGATATGAATGGCGGTTAGGCAAAATCTTCCTGGGTTGTGGCTTGGGGGGTGTCTCTTGAAGTTGGAAGCAGTTGAATGCTTTCTAGAACTAAAATAAGCCAGTTGCCACTTTGGAGCAAAGAGGTAGGTTGCATGTAAGTGGAGTGCAAACAGACAGATCTGCAGAATTTTGAAGATCTGCCCCTCGGTTCCCTCTCCAGCCTTCCTCACCCTGCTCTCTGCCTTGGAAAGGCATCCTATATGAACAACGCCAAAGCGGAGAGTTCGCATGTGATCAGACAGGAGAAGTGAAGGACACTGGGGTGGGTGTTATCCAGTCCCTCCTGGTGGCCTTTCCCTGTGCTGGCTGTGTGGATGGTGCGGAGAGTTCGCATGTGATCAGACAGAAGAAGCCAAGGACACTGGGGTAGGTGTTATCCAGTTCCCTCCTGGTGGCCTTTCCCTGCGCTGGCTGTGTGGATGGTGCCCTTCTGCCAAAGGCCACTGCTCTTTCCAACGTGGCGCCTGCATTCTGGGTTCCAGTAGCCAAAGGGTTGTTAGTCTGGGGCCTGTGCATCGAGTTCAGAAGGTCTGTAAACTCTAATGGAGAAAATAAAAACACACCTCTATTTATGTACTTAGAAGAATTTTGGCTTAATACAACATGTCTTTATTTGGGGGCTTCTTTAGTGGCTCAGACGGTAAAGAATCCACCTGCAATGCGGAAGAAGTGGTCCCTGAGTTGGGAGGATTCCCTGGAGAAGGGATTGGCTACCCACTCCAGTATTCTGGCCTGGAGAATTCCATGGACTGCAAAGAGTTGGACATGACTGAGTGACTTTCATTTACTCATCACAGACATATTTTATTTGACTATTTTATGCATCATTTTTAAATAGAATTGGTTTCTTTGGCAATTCTAAGTATTTTATCAAATTCATTTAAAAACATTATTCTTGAGTTGGGGTCTTCTGAGTCCCCCAGACTGACAAAAGTTTAGGAATCCATGCAGTAATCACCTCCCTTCCTTGTGACATTGAGCCTAGTGGTGGGGACCGCTTTCCTCTCACTGGCTCGGGGGATCTGCATTGATCATTTCTCTACTCTCTGCCACGCCATTTGCACATGTTGTACTCAGTCATGTCTGACTCTTTGCAGCCGCATGGACAGTAGCATGCCAGGCTCCTCTGCCCATGGAGTTTTCCAGTCAAGAATACTGGAGTGGGTTGCCATTTCCTTCTCCATCGCACCATTTAAGTAATCCCTTTACTGTGTGTGTGCATGCTAAGTCACTACAGTCATGTCTGACCCTTTGTGACCCTATGGACTGTAGCCCATCAGGTTCCTCTGTCCATGGGATTCTCCAGGAAANAATACTGGAGTGGGTTGCCATTTCCTTCTCCATCGCACCATTTAAGTAATCCCTTTACTGTGTGTGTGCATGCTAAGTCACTACAGTCATGTCTGACCCTTTGTGACCCTATGGACTGTAGCCCATCAGGTTCCTCTGTCCATGGGATTCTCCAGGAAAAAATACTAGGATGGGTTGCTATGCCCTCCTCCAGGGGATCTTCGTGACCCAGGGATCAAACCCGCGTCTGAAATCTCCTTCATTAGCAAGTGGATTCTTTACCACTAGCACCACCTGGGAAGTCCAATCCCTTTACTTAAACCTTCCTTGAACTCTCCTAAGTTCAGCATGTCTTCTGTGTGCTGCTGGGATACTGACTGATATACCTTGTAAAGGACTTTGGTTTCCTAGTCAAGAGTAGCTGGGCTCCTCAAGCAGGTCACTTGACTTCACTGAGTCTCTGTTTTTCTCATTTGTAAAATGGAGGTTAATACCCAACCCTTTGACATCAAGGCATTTGGGTTATTGTCAGGACAAGTCAATGTAATATGTCTGAATGTTAGTTGGCACACTGAAAATATTACATAAGCCCGATCGTTTATTTGCCAGCTTTCTTTCCCTTCCTTCTATCTGTTCTGCTCAGCCAGCAGATTGGAAGGACCAAAATATATTGCTTCAGCCTGAAGGCAGGGGTCATTACAAAGGACACTGGCACTTGGGTTGCTTCTGTTGTTAAGGCTTTACGGCTGAGGCAGGGGAAGTATTATTTTTAGTGTTTCCCTCTGCAATTTTTCAATCAACTCTAGGTGAAGTAAGTTCTCATGTAAGAACCCAGACAATATTTCTCCAACAGGAATAATATATAGACATCATTTCCAAGAATATTTTAATGCATAGTGATTTCCTTGTGTTGTTCAATTATTTTAATTGCAATATTATTTAAATGTGTACAAATAAATTGGATATATATCCTTATGCATATAGTTCTTGTACAGCTATTAATCAAAAACAAATTTGCAAATTAAACCCAGAAGATGCTATTAAGATGATAAACTGAGCATATGCTATAATGTCCTTTTCCTCCTCTAAATATATAGGAGAAGATTGTCTATAACAGTGCTATAAGACAGAAGGGATTATTCTCCTTAGACCAGAAATTATAAGGAATTTCTGAAAGGCTGGAGACAGATGGGGTATGAATAATTGATGAGGCTGTGGCCCTAACCCCGCCCTGGGGAGCTTGTTCCCAGCAGGGAGTGGTTTCAGATACTCTGTCTAAATGCTGAGGACTGGATACTGGAGCATGAGAGAGCTCTAAGGAGCTCTTAGCAGTCGAAGTGGCTTCTACAGTGCCCTAGTAGGAGAGTCCAGATGGCTTGGTCCCTCCCCTCCCCACTACCATCACACCATACTCACGAGGTGGGAACAGGAGTGTCTGTCCCTAGGCTGGAGCAATAAGTGGAGGCATTGGACCTGAGAGGTACAAAAGCCCCCGGGGTGGCTGGTGATACTCAAGGGAAATAAGGCGTCTCTAGGACAGTCAACTCACTGGAAAAGACTTTGATGCCGGGAAAGATTGAAGGCAAAAGGAGAAGAGGGCAGTAGAGAACGAGATGGTTAGAGAGCATCGCTGACTCACTGGACAAGAATTTGCGCAAACTCCGGGAGAGAGTGGAGGACAGAGGAGCTTGGCGTGGTGCAGCCACCAGGGTCTCAAAGCGCTGGACACAACTTACCGACTCAATGGCAAAAGTGACTAGAAGACCAGCTAGTGACCTCCTAGCTGATAGTACTTCCACTTGTAGTTTCTCATCACTGGTAACAGGTAGCATCATCCAGCTCTCAAATGGGCAACTGGTCAAAGATACAAAGACAAGCAGAAAACCAAGACTTAGGCAACATCAAGAAAGTCAGTCTAACAGTCAAGTCAGCAAACTCAACCAACACTAGTCGTGAGAACTAAGGAAATCAAATTCATGTAGCAAATACAGAGAGATGAGAAAGGACATTGAATTCAAACAAAGAGACTTGACTGGAGACTTTGGCTACAGAAAGTTGTTGAAATAAAAGCAGAAATTCGTAGATGTGCTGAACAGGAAACTGCACAGAACTGAGAAGAGAATTCATAGTTGGAAAATTGTTGTTGCTGACAAATTTTCTCAAAAGGCAAAGTTAAGTGGCAAAAATGAATACATTAAAGAACGATTGGAAATAGGAAGTTCTAAGAGGGATTCTGGCAGAAAAGAATGCAGAGGATAGATAGAAGGAGTTAGCAAATAATGAAAGATATATATTCTATTTCAGGAATACATGAGTTAAATTAAAAAGGACTACTGGGTATAAGGCAGGAGGCATATAAAATGACCACATCCAGAAATATTGTAGAATAAATGGGCCACCAAAAGAAAGGAAGTCCAGAAACCTTTTGGACAAGGGGGGAGAAAAGCTTCTCTACAGAAGAATAAGAATCATATTAGCAAAAGTCTTCTCATCCATATCATTGAATGGGAGAGGAAAATAATAACTGTTTAATCAGCATTCTATACACAGCTAAAATATTGTTCAATTCAAAAATGAGAGGATAAAATAAGCACATTTTAGTGACTGGGATGTTTTGCCATCCCTTAAATTTGACTGAAACAATTGCTAGAAATTGTACTCGGTGAAACAAACCAAAATAAATCAAAGAAGAAGAAAGATATGGGGTTAAAAAAAAAGAAAAGAGAAAACAAAACAAAAAAAACAACAATAAAATGTATTTCAAAGAATAAAAGTGTTCTGGTTATTAAAATATATGATAAATAAATCTCAGATTTGGTAACTGAAAGCAGACCAAAGAAATATGAGAATTTAAAATTTGGTTAGATTTCATCCTATTTGGGGAGAAGTTATAGGCCCCAATTAACTCTAGATATTGATAAAATAAAAAAGCAAAACACCTCAAGTATAGTTGAAAACTATGAATTCCCATATGGCACAAAGGACTTAACTGAACACTGTACTAGGAGATTTGACCACACGTTTATCTGGTTTCTAACTGCAGAAGACAGTGTCCTTACAGGTGACCTCTGGGCTGAGTCTTTACTCAAGAAAACACAATATTGCCGAAGGGCAGAATGTGTCACATTGCCAAGCCAGTTTCAATATTTCTCCACTTACTCCCCTCCTGCAATGTTCCATTTCTCTGTGGTCTCCCTTTAAGCTCCCTTAATACCCTTCTTATATTGCCTTTCTGTCTCCCTTTGAAATCCTCAGCCATCTTTGCCTTAGTTGCAGTGGAGCTCAGTCTATGCTGGAGACTCCCTTACAGCAGTCATAGGAATAAATCTGTCTTGTTGCATTTAACTAGAGTCCAGTCCTCTCTTTTTTTAGCACTCCTGTGTTCATCGGCCCCTATAGTCAAAGCTATGGTGTTTCTAGTAGTCATGTATGGATATGAGAGTTGGACTATGGATATGAGATATGTATATGAGAGAAGGCTGAGCACTGAAGAATTGATGCTTTTGAACTGTGGTATTGGAGAGGACTCTTTGAGACCCTTGGAGTTCAAAGAGATCAAATCAGCCAATCCTAAAGGAAATCAATCCTGAATATTCATTGGAAGGACTGATGCTAAAGCTGAAACTCCAATACTTTGGTCACCTGATACAAAGAGCTGACTCATTGGAAAAGTCTGTGATGAGGGGAAAGATTGAGGGTAGGAGGAGAAAGGGGCAGAGGCTGAGATAGTTGGATGGCATTGTTGAGTCAATGGACATGAGTTTGAGCCAGCTCCAGGAGATAGTGAAGATCAGGGAAGACAGGTGTGCTGCAATCCATGGGATTGCAAAGAGCTGGTCTTGACTTAGTGACCAAACAACAAAATATTCATAGAAAAATTGTTTACAATAGCTGTAATGTGGACACAACTTAAATGTTCATCAACAGATGAACGGATAAAGAACATGATCTATACATACAATGGAATACCGCTCAGCCCTTAAAAAGAAGGGAGTTTTGCAGTATGTGACAACACAGATGAATCTTGAGGATACGCCAAACAAAATAAACCAGGCACAGAAAAACAAACCACTGTATGCTTTTATCCATTTGAAGGATCTAAAATGGCCAAATTCACAGAATGCAAGAATGGAATGCTGATTGCCAGGGGCCTGAGAAAGGGAGAAAGGAGGAGTTACAAACGAATCACCAAAATATTTCAGTTACAAGTCCAGCCCTTTCAGTTTTTTTCACCACGTTAAAAGTTTTAAAGAGGAATTAAAACGGCAAAAGTCAAACCTATAGCTTCTGAGTTGGAGGAGACTTCAAAGAAAGTCTCCTCAAGGAAGAGACAAACAAGCTGAAGGACAAAAATGGGGCAGACTTAGAGAAACCTGGGGAAAATGTATTTTCCTATGGAGGCCACAACAAATGCAAAGGCCTGGAGCTGGGAAAATGCTTCGCGATTTGGAGCAACAAGTAAGAAATAAATGTGCTGATAGCGAAAGGTGGGAGAGCGTGAGGGGAGGTTGGGCAGGAAGGCAGAGTGGCTCGTGGGTCACTGGCTGCTTGATTTGGGGGCAGCTGCATTCCTACCTAGGTGTCTGCAAGGATGCTGAGCGCTTTAAAATCCGCTGTGTCCTAATCTCTCTCTCTTTGTAGGCAGGAAGCTCAAAGAAGTCAAGGACTGGGGGACCTTCACTGGTGATCCAGCCACTAAGACTCTATGCTCCCAATGTAGGGAGGCTGGCTTTGATCCCTGGTCCGGTAACTAGATTCCCACAGACCACAACTAAGAATTTGCATGCCACAGCAGAAGATCCGGTGTACCGCAACCAAGACTGGTGCAGCCAAATATAAATAAGTAAATATTTTAAAAAGTTGGTACCAATCTATTCAAAAAAAGGTAGGCAGGGACTGTTCTCATGTTTTTCCCCAGCAGTTCAAAGAGGAGTCAGCTCATTAGCGCCCAATGAGTGGATGGTGGTCAGCTCCTGAGCTTTTCTTATCTCTCCGCTCATGAAGTCTGTAAACCCTGCCAGATTTGAGATTGAAAAGGAGAAAAGAAGATGTCTTATGCTTCTTCACAGACTCCTGAGAGGTTAGAAAGAAAGAATATAGCTGCCCGCAAGTCCCTGACAAAAGGTCCAGGCTCTTCGGACGCGGGGTTCTCCCCAACATGTAACTCATCTCTGATCCTTCTTACTCTCCCCACGCCCCCACCACCTTGACCTGAGGCAGTTTGGACCTGGAGAAGTTGAAAAAGAGAGGCCCCTGAGTTTAAAATCCAAAGCGTTTTCCTGGGATATGTGCCCACATGTTGCTGAACATCTGACTGTGGCTGTCCGGCAAAACCGGAAGATTGACTCACAAAGCTCCGGAGCTTTTCATCAGACACAGTTAGATGCCACTGGCAGGGGTGGGTGATGGGACTCAGCTGGCCTTTGCGCCCAAGAGAGGTTTCTCAGGAGATTCCCTGCTCATGTTGATCAGGCAAAGCGGATTGAACTAATGACCAACTCAATGGGTTTATATTTTCCTGGAAGAAAAAAAGCACTAGGGAAAGTGACTTGCTGTTTCACTGAGAGTGTTCAGACAGTACTGTTGACTCGATTTACCCTACAGGGGGCTGGGGAAATAGTCCTGTCTCCCCACTCTGCACCACCATGGAGCTCATGAATTTACACTTTGAGAACCGAAGCCTTCCGTATCTTACCCTAGAAATACTCAAAAGCTATTTTGACTGACATACCTTTACAGTCTAAAAGGGAGAATTCTAATTCTGTAGAGAGAAGTCTTCTGTGTCTTGAGGAAATCTAGAGTGATAGACAGGGGTCCTTTAGTCTAATTCTGCCTGCATCAGAGAGCAAGGTTGTGTAAACCTTGGTGTCAGTGATTGCATGAGGCAAGATTGTTAACAGAGAGGCCTCTGGCTTGGGTGTTTTGAAGATTTAAAAGTTCTTCAGATGATTCTGATATGATCCCATAGTTACAAACATGACTTTAAAAGAAGAACAGAATATATTCACTTTCTCTTGAGTTTCATGTTTAAGTGTGTATGTGTTTATGTGTTTGAGGAGAGGTGTGGAGGTGGCTCCAGCTTGTGTTTCTGACTGTTTTTGGAAGGCAGTTTTGAGAGGTACTGATTCCTGGAACAAGCTGAGTTTATAAACGTCCTTACTCATCCTCTTAAGGTGTGGATTAGACATATCCTTCATGAAATCTTTTCTGATTCACCCGAGCAGACTTGATCCTTCTTCCCCTTTGACCCTACTCTACCAGGAACAAACATGTATTCAGGTTCTCATAACTCTGAATGATAATTTAAACTTATCTGTCCCCACCCCACCCCCAGCCCCATCCATAAAGAGCTTCTTCATGGCTGGGATAAAGTTCTTCCTTCTCTGTAACCCTAGTTGCCTGTAAATGTTTGCTGATTAAATGGGATTTAATGGACAGGGCAATAATCCCAACCTGCTGCTGCTGCTGCTGCTGCTAAGTCGCTTCAGTCGTGTCCGACTCTGTGCGACCCCAGAGACGGCAGCCCACCAGGCTCCGCCGCCCCTGGGATTCTCCAGGCAAGAACACTGGAGTGGGTTGCCATTTCCTTTTCCAGTGCACAAAAGTACCTAGAGACTGCATTTATAAAGGCAACAACTAACAATCACAAGTGATTTTCAGCGTTAAATAGTTTTAACCAATACTGAACATTCACTGTTAAATGTTTAGCTTTGGCTACACGAAGTGGCTCTTTGCTTGATGGTTACTTTATCAACTCCAACTCCGCTAATACTGCTTTCAGATAGGATATTTTTGGCTATAAGTGAATCAATGAAGAAATTATTACTTAAGCAATAGGATTTTCTTTCTTAGTAGACAAAATCATTGAAAACTTTGTTTCTTTGAGGGGAAGTTGAAAACAATAAGAAGAAACAGATGGCTGGAGCTTTGGAACATATTGTCGCCCCAAAGCTGTAACTGAGTGAGGCTTAGAGCTATGGAGAAGTGTGGCTTTCCTGACTTTCTCTGAAGTCA
Source organism: Neotragus moschatus (assembly GCA_006410615.1). Taxonomy (NCBI): domain Eukaryota; kingdom Metazoa; phylum Chordata; class Mammalia; order Artiodactyla; family Bovidae; genus Neotragus; species Neotragus moschatus. The sequence continues at coordinate 72,434 of SJYA01003780.1, read as the reverse complement.
GGCAGAGGAGACTTGCGTGTTACAGAACAGTGGAGGCTTCCCAAAGGGAAACACATAGAAACAATCAGCGAGCAAACAAAACTACGCAGGATCATGACGTTACTAGGAGACAGAGATGCCATGACCTCTCATTTACCTGCAAGTAGAGGACAGGATGAATTCCAACAGAAAAGGTGTGAGTTTAAGAGGAGGCTTAAGAGAAGGGTGGGAGATAGCAGAGAACCTTGATAAAACACAAATGAAATAACCCTGGAAATAGAAAGTCAACTTTGAATGAGAAAGTACAAAACACAGACTGCAACTTGGAAGTTCACAGCACTGAAGACGGGAATGGTTTGATTGTGTGTGGGAACAGAAAGGCAGAATTTGAGAATCATTACTTCTGGGGAGGGGTTACAGATGTATAGAGAGGGGATGATACCCCTTGGAGACAAATCAATGAAAAAATGAAAGAAATAAATAGAAATGATTAAGGACTCTCAGAGAAATAAACCCTCCTTTCCCCATGCCACCATAACCCAAATTACCCATAAAAGAAATGGTACAAAAGGGGGAAGAACCAAGGAGTTCTTAAACTAGGGACCCTGTTTGTGAAAGAGATAAGAATACAGAAAAGCAGATCACATCCTTATAAAATTATTGTAAAAAGAAGTTGAAAATGAGAATCAAAGCATTTCTCCTGATGAAAAGTCTTACCAGAAAATTCGAAGAAGCAGAAGAAAACTCAAAACAACTGGAAAGAAACAGACCAAAGTAAATTTATTTAGGAATATAAAATGATACCTAAAACCAGAAATATAAGAACTAAGACTAGAAATAGACTCCCTTTAACCCCCTTCCTTCAAAAAAAACTACTTAGACTTGGGAGAGAAATTGAGAAAAAATATTCAGTAATGAAGATTCTGCAATTCAGGAGACCCAGTTTCGATCTCTGGGTCAGGAAGATCCCCTGGAGAAGGAAATGGCAATCCACTTCAGTATTCTTGCCTGGAGAATCCCATGGACAGAGGAACCTGGTGGGCTACAGTCCATGGGGTTGCAAAGAGTGGGACATGACTGAGCAACTAACACACACAATGAAGACTAAATTACAAAGTACTGATAGAGTAAACAATTTAACAAGGAGTATTAAATAAAAAGAATAAAAATGAATTAAAATGAGGAAACAAACAAAGCATTTCACCCACTTTCCCTTTGAAAGTGGGAGAAATGCAAAACAACTTGCCAAAGTGGTCCAGCAAACCTATGACTGGAGAAGAGAATCAAAACAATGGGCCAGAACTGGTATTGAATAAGTCTAGAAAAGTCCCATAATCTACACACTGCTGCTGAGAGCCTGCTCAGTCGTGTCCGACTCTTTGTGACCCCATGACTGTAGCCCGCCAGGCTCCTCTGTTCATGAGATTCTCCAGGCAAGAATACTGGAATGGGTTTCCATTTCCTCCTTTAAGGGATCTTCCTGACCCAGAGATTGGAACTGAGTCACCCGTGTCTCCCGCATTGGCAGGCGGATTATTTACCACTGGGCCACCTGGGAAGCCCTAATCTACAAGTTGATAGAGTTAAAGGATACCAGGAAAAATTTACCTGAAACAATCAACTGTGAACAGTCAACTAGCTAAATGAATGAAGTTCAAAGAAGAAATCTTCAGGTCTTTCAGGTAAAGAGAAGGATTGGATTCTGGAAGGGGAATATACAGTAGTTCATTTAACTAACTCTATAACTGGACAATTAGGTCGTTTCTATTTTTTTAAAAAATTGCATTGGGGTATAGTTGATTTACAATGTTGTGTTAGTTTCAGGCGCACCGCAAAGTGAATCAGTGATGCATATACATGTATCCGCTCTTTTCTAGAGTCTTTCCCCATATAGGCCATTAAGGAGTATTGAGTAGAGGTCCCTGCGCTGTATGCTGCTAAGTCGCTTCAGTCGTGTCCAACTCTGTGCGACCCCAGAGATGGCAGCCCACCAGGCTCCCCCGTCCCTGGGATTCTCCAGTCAAGAGCACTGAAGTGGGTTGCCATTTCCTTCTCCAATGCATGAAAGTGAAAAGTGAAAGGGAGGTCGCTCAGTCGTGTCCGACTCCTAGTGACCCCATGGACTACAGCCCACCAGGCTCCTCCGTCCATGGGATTCTCCAGGCAAGAGTACTGGAGTGGGTTGCCATGGGGATCTTCCCGATGGAGGGATTGAACCCTGGTCTCCTGCATTCCAGGCAGACACTTTAACCTCTGAGCCACCAGGGTAGCAGTGTGTATATGTCAGTTCTAAGCTCCCATTTGTCCCTCCAGCCCTTACCTCCTGGCACTCACCAATCTGTTTTCTACATCTGTAACTCTATTTCTGTCTTGTCGGTAAGTTCATTTGTGCACCCTTTTTAGATTCCGCATAGAAGTGATATCATGTGGTATTTGTCTTTCTCTGACTGACTTCACTCAATATAACAAACTCAAGGTCCATCCACGTTGTTGCAAATGGTATTATTTCATTCCATTCTACAGCTGCCTCACATTTTCTTTATCCACTCCTCTGTCAATGGACATTTAGATTGCTTCGATGTCCTTGCAAATAGTGCTGCAGTGAACTTTGGGGTGCATGTATCTTTTGGAATTATGGTTTTCTCCAGATGTATGTGATTTAGTGGGATTGCTGGATCATATGGTAGCTCTATTTTTAGTTTCCTAAGGAACCTCCATATCGTTCTCCATAGCAGCTGCACCAGTGTACATTTCTACCAACAGTGGGGGAGGTGGGGACATAGCCTTCTTTTCCACACCCTCTCCAGCATTTCTCATTTTTAGATTTTTTTTTTATAATGGCCATTCTGACAGGTGTGAGGTAATACCTCATTGTGGTTTTGATTTGCATTTCTCTCCTAATTAGTGATGTTGAGTATCTTCTCATGTGCTGTTTTAGGCATCTAAATGTCTTCTGTGGAGAAATTTCTATTTAGATCTTCCACCCATTTTTTGCTCCTTAGAAGAAAAGCAATATCCAACCTAGATTGCATATTAAAAAGCAGAGACATTACTTTGCCAACAAAGGTCCAAAGGTCCATCTAGTCTAGGCTATGGTTTTTCCAGTAGTCATGTATAGATGTGAGAGTTGGACTATAAAGAAAGCTGAGAACAGAAGAATTGATGCTTTTGAACTGTGGTGTTGGAGAAGACTCCTGAGAGTCCCCTGCACTGCAAGGAGATCCAACCAGTCCGTCCTAAAGGAAACCAGTCCTGAATATTCATTGGACGGACTGATGCTGAAGCTGAAACTCCAATTTGATTTTGGCCACCTGATGCGAAGAACTGACTCATTACAAAAGACCCTGATGCTGGGAAAGATTGAAGGCGGGAGGAGAAGGGGACGACAGAGGATGAGATGGTTGNACCAGTCCTGAATATTCATTGGACGGACTGATGCTGAAGCTGAAACTCCAATTTGATTTTGGCCACCTGATGCGAAGAACTGACTCATTACAAAAGACCCTGATGCTGGGAAAGATTGAAGGCGGGAGGAGAAGGGGACGACAGAGGATGAGATGGTTGGATGGCATCACCGACAAGATGGACTTGAGTTTGAGCATGCTCCGGGAGTGGGTGATGGAAAGGAAGCCTGGCGTGCTGCAGTCCCTGGTGTCGCAAAGAGTCGAATATGACTGAGCGGTTGAACTGACTGACTGACCCATTTTTTGACTGGGTGCTATTGTTATCATTACTGTTGTAGCCAATATCGTGATTATATTGAGCTAATCCTCAGCTGAGTTCCCAGTCCCTCCAGAATGGGACTGAATGGGGGAGCAGGGAGAACCGGGGGCAGCGCCCTCTAGAGGAATCGCTGATCCCACAAGATGTCACGTGTGCGTCTTTCCTCTTGGTTTTAGCTTGTTCTTTGATAGGAAACTCGAGATGGTTTCCTGGCTTCAGAATGAAGAGACCCATGCCCTTGGCTCTGTCGCCCCGGTGGGCACCTCATTCCCCGCTCCTGCCTCCTGTGTCAGGTCTCAGAGAGCTGCTATTACCTGACCTCTACGGAGGCTGCTGTTTCCGTGGGATATTGGGGACCTTCACTGGAGATTGAGGGAAGGAATGATGTGCCTTTGGGGTCAACCCTCCATCCAGCCCAGCCCAGCTGGGAAGACCCTGGTAGTCAATCCCAAGAAACGCTCTACGGCCAGGCACCCCCGGGGAACACAGAGGCAGGAAGCCCTAGTGAGGTGCTTGTCCAGCCCTCCGACTCAGCCAGCGGCTTCTCACACCACTCTCCGTTTTATCTCCGGAAAAAGAAAGCATGACCACATCTTCCTGCCAGCGCTGCTCTGGGCTTCAGTTCCCCCCGCCCTCACACAAACATTTCACAGGATTCTTGCTCAGAAATGTGCTCTGGGGGGGTCTGGGCTCTGTGAGCATTTTTTTTTTTTTTTTATCATCTTGGGGAAGAATTAGTCATTGTTGAGAAGCAGATGAGGGTGGTGCTTGTGTGCCCTGACCCATCGTACTTGCAGAACAGGCACCATCCTGTTACGCTGGGGCTGTGGAGCGGGGTTGTCACCCAGCACCAGTTGACAACAGGTATCTTTCTAGAATGTTCAGGTCCATGGTGTGTGTTTATTTCACTGAGTTAATCCCAAGGGCGTTGCTTCTTTTTGTTCACGATTCAGTCCCTAAGTCATGTCCGACTCTTGAGACCCCATATACTGTTGCCTGCCAGGTTCCTCTGTCCATGGGGATCCTCCAGGCAAGGAATCTGGAGTGGGTTGCCATTTCCTTCTCCAGGAGATCTGCCCGACCCAGGGATCGAACCCGGGTCTCCTGCATTGCAGGCAGGTTCTTTACCGACTGAGCTACGAGAGAGAAGCCCCATATTTGTGCAAGGAAGGCAGCTATGACTTCTGGACTGTACACACAGGTGAGTGATGCATTTTAGCATCAGACTCTGAAGCGTCTTTGAAAGTTGCTCCTTGTTCCATTTTTGCTTTAGGTAATCGAAGTATTGACAAGGCAGTCATCTTCTGATGACCACTGCCATGAGAAGAGGCAGACCTCGAGGAGTAACCTTAAAATAGAAACAAAACAAAAAGACATCAGAGAAATGGATGTTTGCTCCTGCTATTACTCCACGCTACCAGAAGATGGAGCCATATCTATTTTTCTATATGCTTTGCCGATCAACAGATACTGTAGGCGAAATCTCCGTTGCTAGGTTCATTCCGCAGTGTCCGATTGTAGTCTTGGCTTTATGTTTGCTCTCTGCCACCCATCCTTCCCTTTTCTTCCCTCCTTCCTTCCTTCCATCTTCTTTATTATTCTTTTAAAAATGAAAACAGCTTTATTCTTTAGAATCTGTTAGAGAAGTCACTCTCCCTCCACTTAAAACACACACACGCACACACACATAAAGGTTACTCCTCAGGTTGGAAAAGATTAATATAGGAGCCATGGCCTTTCTGTTTGGGTGTTAATTCCTTCAGTTTTCTGCTCAGAAAATAGAAGTTCAATAACATCTGCTCTATTTATTTCATGCGGGCTTCCCAGGCGGCTCAGTGGTAAGGAATCCGCCTGCCGATGGGAGACCTAAGAGACACAGATTTAATCCCTGGGTCGGGAAGATCTCCTGGAGGAGGTCATGGCAACCTATTCCAGTATTCTTGCCTGGAGGATCCCACGGACAGACGAGTCTGGCGGGCTGCAGTCCATGGGGTCACAAAGAGTCGGACATGACTGAACGACTGAGCACGCATACTTATTTGGCAGGGCCTTATTCTAGGCCATTGAGAGTTTCAGAAGAAAGATAGACCTTTAGTCCATTAAGGGCTGTTATCTGTCCTCAAGAGTCTGGGTTGCGAGACCTCACCATATCCTACAACCTCCGCATCAGGAGATGATGTATCAAAGGGTACCAGAAGCTAAGGCGACTGTGAGTGTTTTGGCAAAAAGGGGGAGGTGCCTCCAAGGATGAGCAGAAGGAGGTGGAAAATGGGTAGAATTTCAGAGAAATATCATTTCTCCTCTTTAAGCTTTGTAATTTGCTGTATTCATCCTCTGAAATGCTCTCTTGTGTTTTTTTCTCTGCTAAAGGCCCAATTTCCCTCATTCTTTCAATTCCTCTGCCCTGGTTTAAAAAAGAAAAATAAGTAAAAAAAAAAACGATTGATTGGAATTGAGTACAGCCATAATTTCCATAACAATATCAACAGTTTCAAAATCAGGCTCAAGACTTCCCAGCAAAATTAAATCATGGCTCCTGGAACATCGGCTTCATGGAACAGCTTTTGCTAAATAGTAATCTCTCTTCCAATCAAGCAGCACCCAGAGCACCCTTGTCAGCAGAGGGGGAAATGGTTCAATGGGCTTGATAGGCAGCCACTCTCACACACCTTGGCAGCTCTACTGGGTATGTGTAACTTACAGAATTTAATGTTTGATTTGGTTCCTGGTGAGGGTTCTTAGGCAAATGGTCTGACTGTAGTTAAGTCTGGCTTGTCTTGGAACCACTCAGTTGGGAACCCATTCTCTCTGAATAACATTGCCAGCTTCCTTTGTCCACATTTTCCATTTAGGATTTCTTGGTGTCTCTGAGCGTCAGTGAAGTCTTGACTTTGCACAGTCATGCATAAGGTATTCACTGGCTAGAAGCACCTGTCTTGTGTATCTTGGTTTGTGGGCAAGCTTCCGAGGGCTCTTTTGGGCTCAATTCAATACCTCGAGTTCTGAGCCATGCTGCGGTTTGCGGTTTGGAGAGGTCAGCGCTGCTGCCAGAAATGCTAAACCCGCGGAAGGTCAGGTCTAGTTAAGGCCCTGCAAGCCCAGTTTTCCTCCAGACTTCAATCAACACAGTCAAAGAGAGAAGAATATATGCCAGCCATGGACACCACAGACATTCCCGTCCAAGCTTTCCATTCTTAGATGAGATGTAGGTTGACCAGCTGGCTGACCCGCCTTCACCAAACAACTCTGCAGAGGTTGTACACCTTGCTTTATCACGTAGGCTGTCTTCTCATCAAAATGCTGGTGAAATACGGGCATGCTCCAGCACCTTACCCATCTCTCTGGGCAACCCACAAAGGCCAGGCACAGGAAGTTCCCTACCTATGAACCTTCAAGTTGTGAACTTTCAAAGATGCGAACATGCATTCCAGCAACGTCACACGTGAGTGGAATCACAGCTTGCCTCCCACCTCCTACTGCTGATCATCCTTCAGCTCTACCATCTCCCGTCTCCTCTCCCCTCTTCAGTCAGTAACTCTTTTTGCCTGTTCACTGGATGCCAGCCCCTGTATGACAGCTGTTGTACTGTACCACTGAACTTTTCAAGGTACTGTACTGTAAGACTAAAAGTGTTTTTTCTATTTAAGTGTTTGTCCTGTGTATATTATTTGTGCAGAAAGTATTATAAATCTATTATAGTACAGTACTATATATCGGATTGTGTTAGCTGGGTACCCATGCTAACCGATGCTGAAGCTGAAGCTGCAGTAATTTGGACACCTGATGCAAACAGCTGACTCATTGGCCACCTGATCTGAACAACTGACTCATTGGAAAAGACCCTGATGCTGGGAAAGATTGAAGGCAGAAGGAGGAGAGGGCAACAGAGGATAAGATGGTTGGACGGCATCACGGATTCAATGGATATGAACCATTGGGAGATGGTGAGAGACAGGGAAGCCTGGCATGCTGCAGTCCATGGAGTCACAAAGAGTCAGACTTAACGGACTTACAAACAAATTGGACTTATGAATGATGTCTCTCAGAACTGAACTTGTTCATATGTAGGGGACTTGCTGTAATGGCTACTGCACTCAGTTCACCTCTTGACTTTGTTCACCATCATAGAGCCTTAATGCAAACACTTCACGTCTCCTATAAAATGTGGTTAAGAGATGGTNAGACTTAACGGACTTACAAACAAATTGGACTTATGAATGATGTCTCTCAGAACTGAACTTGTTCATATGTAGGGGACTTGCTGTAATGGCTACTGCACTCAGTTCACCTCTTGACTTTGTTCACCATCATAGAGCCTTAATGCAAACACTTCACGTCTCCTATAAAATGTGGTTAAGAGATGGTTTGTAAAGAAGGCTGAGCGCCAAAGAATTGATGCTTTTGAACTGTGGTGTTGGAGAAGACTCTTGAGAGTCCCTTGGACTGCAAGGAGATCCAACCAGTCCATACTGAAGGAGATTTGCCCTGGGATTTCTTTGGAAGGAATGATGCTAAAGCTGAAGCTCCAGTACTTTGGCCACCTCATGCGAAGAGTTGACTCATTGGAAAAGACTCTGATGCTGGGAGGGATTGGGGGCAGGAGGAGAAGGGGACGACAGAGGATGAGATGGCTGAATGGCATCACTGACTCGATGGGCGTGAGTCTGAGTGAACTCTGGGAGTTGGTGATGGACAGGGAGGCCTGGCGTGCAGCGATCATGGGGTCACAAAGAGTCGGACATGACTGAGCGACTGAACTGAACTGAACTGAATCAGAGTGTGTGCAGTGAGCACAGTGCCCAGCATATGGTAAGGCTCAACACATGCATTCCTTTCCTTTATCCTCAGCAACAGGCAAAAGAGAAAAAACAAAAAGACTTTAAAAATAATCTATTAGAGTAATTTTAAAATATTTTAAAGCCATGAAGAATGCTTTGTAGGCATGAAACATAAACCTATGAAATAGATTTAAGAAAAGCATCTCTGCAGAAGGAGTGAGGACCTGGAAGAGATGGAACCTACCTCTTGGCTTACCTCCTTTTTTACCTTCTCTCCCAGAATACTCTTGAAAAGATCTCTAGAACTTTAAGAATTCCAAAGTTTATACTCCTCTCACAACCCCTTTGAACATAGAACAACTGACTGGTTCAAAATTGGGAAAGGAGCACAACAAAGCTGTTCATTGTCATCCTGCTTATTTCATTTAACTTATATGCGGGGTACATCATGTGAAATGCTGGGCTGAGTGAATCACAAGCTTGAATTTAGACTGTCAGGAGAAATATCAACAATCTCAGATGTGTACACAGAAAGTGAAAAGGAACTAAAAAATCTCTTTATGAGGGTGAAAGAGGAGAGTGAAAAAGCTGGCTTGAAACTCAACGCTAAAAAAACGAAGATCATGGCATCTGGTCCCGTCGCTTCGTGACAAATAGAAGGGGAAAAGTGGAAGCAGTGGCAGATTTTCTTATCCTGGGCTCCAAACCCCCTGCAGATGGTGACAGCAGCCATGAAATTAAAAGACACTTGCTCCTTAGAAGGAAAGCTATGACCAACCTAGAAAGCATATCAAGAAATAGAGACATCACTTTGCTGACAAAGGTCCTTATAGCCAAAGCTACGGTTTTTCCAGTAGTCATGTACGGATGTGAGTATTGGACCATAAGCAAGGCTGAGTGCTGAAGACTTGCTGCTTTTGAATTGTGGTGGTGGAAAAGACTCTTGAAAGTTCCTTGGACTGCAGGGAGATCAGATGTGTCAGTCCTAAAGGAAATCAACCCTGAATATTGATTGGAAGGACTAATGCTGAGGCTGAAGCTCCAGTAGTACTTTGGCCACCAGCTGTAAAGAGCTGACTCATTGGAAAAGACCCTAAAGCTTGGAAAGACAGACAACAAAAGGAGAAGAGGGTAGCAGAGGATGAGATGGTTAGATAGCTTCACTGACTCAATGGACATGAATTTGAGCAAACTCCAGGAGATAGTGGAGGACAGAGGAGCCTGGCATGCTACAATCTTTGGATTCGCAAAGAGTTGGACACGACTTAGTAACTGAACAACAACAACAACCACCCCTCTTTTAACCCAATTACACCATTTAAAAATAGCAGGCCAAGAGAACAAAAGAGACACATGTGTGGTTACATGGCTAAAGAAAAACCTAGTCAGACTTAGCCAATTTTTATTATATACCCTTGCATTAAGCACTGGAGATAAAAATGGGATATATAGATCTTCTTCTGCTCTACTTTCTGAAGTAAAATCAGGGCTTACGATCTTATAACAAGCACAAATTTTGATTCACTGTTCTCCTGGAAAATTAGAGATGTATGGTTACAGCAAAGGTCTATTCTGAGTTTGTAAACTAGTAGCTGAGACCAGATAACTTCATAAAAGATGACTAAGGCATCTTTGGCTTGGAACGGAATGTGTGGTCCAGAAGCTATTATAGGAATCAGAAGTGATAGTAATCTGGGTGGGTGGAGTGCATGGGGAGTGCTCCATGGAGGGCGTTGTCCCTAAGGGAGCTCTAGAAGATAGCCAGCGCACCGGCCAGTGGCAGGGTGTTAGCGTTAATTACTCAGTTGTGTGTGATGCTTTGTGACCTGGTGGACTGTAGCCCGTCAGGCTCCTCTGTCCATGGGATTTTCCAGGCAAGAATACTGGCATGGGTAGCCACTCCCTTCTCCAGGAGATCTTTCCAACACGGGGTTCCTACTCAGATCTCCTGCATTGAAGGTGGATTTTTTTTTTTTTTTTTACACCATCTGAACCACCAGAAAAGTCATGGTGGAGAGATAAAAATTGTTAACTCCAGAGAACACTCTGTGGAAATAGGGTAAAAAACCATATGTGTTATTTTCTTTTTCTTGCAAAAAGAAAAGCAGTACTTTAATCATAGGGAAATATCACATTAGGAAACTGACAGACATTTTTTAAAACAACTGCTCTGTAGTCTTTTCAAAAGTCATCCATAAAGAAATGGCTAAGGAAGAAATCCAGGTGAAAGACAATTAAAGATTAAAGATATGGCATGGAGTTAGTTTCTTGGATATTTTGGGTGTTAACTTTTTTTTTTTTTAACCAGATATACAGTTTGCAATTATTTTCTCCCAGTTTGTAGGTTGCATTTTCATTTTGTTGATCATTTCCCATGCTGTGCAGAAGGTTTTTAGTTTTACATAATCCCGCTTGTCTGTGTCTGTCTTTGTTGCCTGTGATTTCAGGGTCATATCCAAGAAATCATTGCCAAGATGAATGCTCGAGAGTTTTTCTAGGCGTTTTCGTGTTTCACGTCTTGCATTTCAGTGTTTGGTCCATTTCTAAGTTGATTCTCGTGGATGGGGTGCACATCCACTTATCTGCATGTGGGTATCCAGATTTCAGAAAAATTAATAGGTGTCCATGAGCACAGGAAGAGAAGCGAGTGTAGCACAACGGTGACCCTTGCTGAATTTGAGTAGTGTTCTCACAAGAAGTTCGAAATTATCTCATGAAATCAGTGCAGTTGCTCAGTCGTGTCCGACTCTTTGCGACTCCACGAATCGCAGCACGCCAGGCCTCCCTGTCCATCACCAACTCCTGGAGTTCACTCAGACTCACATTCATTGAGTCCGTGATGCCATCCAGCCATCTCATCCTCGGTCGTCCCCTTCTCCTCCTGGCCCCAATCCCTCCCAGCATCAGAGTCTTTTCCAATGAGTCAACTCTTCGCATGAGGTGGCCAAAGTACTGGAGCTTCAGCTTTAGCATCATTCCTTCCAAAGAAATCCCAGGGCCGATCTCCTTCAGAATGGACTGGTTGGATCTCCTTGCAGTCCAAGGGACTCTCAAGAGTCTTCTCCAACACCACAGTTCAAAAGCATCAATTCTTCGGCACTCAGCCTCCTTCACAGTCCAACTCTCACATCCATACATGACCACTGGAAAAACCATAGCCTTGACTAATAAAAAGTTATTTAAATCTCATCAAAGTATTGAATCACCTCAGTTTAACCCCAACAGTAAACACTGAAAAAAATTGAAGAAACAACCACCTTGGTGGGAGATGAAGAATTTACTTGAGAAGTTGAAGGTATTTCACATTAGAGTTGCTGGGGAAGGGGGTGAAGGATATGGACTTTATTAAATGAGCCACCCCTGCAACATGTAAGCACGGAGAAGCCAGTGTGTGCAAAGTGATCTTCTGGGAAGATTAATCACAGCATTGTAAGTACAGATGAAGGGAGGCATCAGGAATACAAACTGGGGAGAAATTACAGTAGTTCAGAGACGACGTCAAAAAGAACTGGGCTTGAGGTGGCAGTGAGACCAAAAAGGAAGGGGAGGGTATGAAGAACCACATAAAGGAGGAAACAGCAACCTTCAGAGACTTGGCAGGTGCTGCGGGTGAGGAGAGGGAGGAGCTCAGAATGAAGGCAAGATGTGAGGCTGGTGGACAGCCCACAGGATGGACATGAGGGTCTGTAAAGAAAGGCGGGCTTAACAACCCGCCTGCCAACGCAGGAGTCGCAGGTTCTACCCCTGGGATGGGAAGATATCCCAGAAAGGAAATGGCAACCGACTCCAGTATTCTTGTCTGAAATAATCCCACGGACAGAGGAGCCTGGCAGGCTACAATTCATGGAGATTCAAAGAGCTCTTCCAAACATGACTTAGCAACTAAAGTGAAGTGAATTGGAAGTCGCTCAGTCATGTCCGACTCTTTGCAACCCCATGAACTATAATCCATGAAATTCTCCAGGCCAGAATACTGAAGTGGGTAGCCTTTCCCTTCTCTAAAGGATCTTCCTGACCCAGGGATCGAACCCAGGTCTCTCTCATTGCACGGGGATTCCTTACCAGCTAAGCCGCCAGGGAAGCCCTAGCAACTGAACAGCAAACAAATGAAGAGAGGCACTTAGGAGGCCTGTGAGTTTGGGGCTGATTGAGTGTGTGGAGATGGCAGAATGTTAGCTAGACCTAGAAATTGTACTTACTGCAGTAATTAAGAGGCCAATGCCAGGGGCCAATCTATTCCACCACACCTACTGGTGTCCCCTGGGCAACCAGTGAACCTCATTTGATGGCTGTGAGGATGAACTAGCGTGAGAGTATGATGTGCGTAGGATAAGACTGGCCCTTGGTAGGTGCGGGCTTTCGGTCTCCGTGTCTGTCTATAACTTTTGTTCTAGTTCTTGAGTTGCCTTGGAAGAAAGACGTGAAGCACTCAAATGTAATGAGGAATAAAGATAAATAATGGAGAAGGGCATGGCAGCCCACTGCAGTGTTCTTGCCTGGAAACTCCCATGGACAGCGGAGCCTGGCAGGCTGCAGTCCATGGGGTCACACAGCGTCGGATATGACTGAGCAACTGAGGATGAAAGATAAGTAAAGGGCTGACTCATTGGGAAAAACTCTGAGGCTGGGAAAGATTGAAGGCAAAAGGAGAAGGGGGCGGCAGAGGATAAGACGCTTAGATAATATTACCAACTCAACGGGCATAAGAGTGAAGGACAGGGAAGCCTGGAGTGCTGCAGTCCAGGTCGTAAAGAGCTGGACACGACTTAGCAACTGAACAGCAGCGTCACCAGTCAAGACCTGGGCCGGGCAGGTACCAGAGCTGAATTCCCAAACATGTTCTGAAGTTACCGGCACCTGTGCTCTGTTTCAGGCCCCAAGAACATTGCTTGGGACCACTCATCACCCATCAATGATTGATCTCACGGTGTTCACCATTTTGGCATTGGTCACTATTTGCTAAGAAATGACAGTCATTATAGCAAATACAACAAAGAGTGTTATAGTTTGAGAATGATTTAGAAACAAAAGGCTACTAAGGCTCTTTATAAAACACTTCGCATCTGAATTTTCCTTAATTTGTCTCAATCTGGCTCCCCAAGTCATAAGATTTTAATACCCCAAGCGTTTGGGAAATTTGGGCCAGAAGGAAGAGCCTCGGCCAGGAGTCAAAAATCCGGCTTCTGATCCCGCCATAACTTCCTAGCTCTGTGACACTGGCCAGGTGACAACTTCTCTGAGCCCCAGTTTTCCCCACAGTAAGCTCAGCAGAGGATGTGAATTCTGGGTCTTTCCCAGGTTTGTGGTGAGAGGCCCGTGAAAGAAAGAGGTTGGGGGTTTCAGGGCGCGGAACACATGTACACACATGGCTGATTCATGTGAATGTATGGCAAAAACCACCCCAATATTGTAATTAGCCTCCAATTAAAATAAATAAATTTTTTAAAAAATGAAAGAAAGAGGTTGAGAGAACACTGGTGCCTAAATCTGCGGATTAGAGACACAATACTTTGACAACTCACAGCATTGAGATTCAACAAGCGAGTAAGTACAAAGGGCTCAGGAAGGAGGCCGCAGGGTGTGGACGAAGGCTCCTAGCACCCCAAGGAGGTTCCTGCCTCTCTGGGCCAGGCCTGGCTGGTTTTGCCAGCTGTAATGTCAACACTGACGGTTCTTGTCTAAAGTCCCAGGAGACAAATGATGCTTTGGGCCCTGGATCAGGAGCAGAGTCCTTTTCTGTTTGCCTCACAGAGGCCTTCCTCTCCTGGCCTGTGGGGTAGGCGGGCTGTAAATAAGCAGCAGGCCGTTTTCTGCTGAGTCACCCGGCTCAGCCCCTCCTGGCTGGTGTCAGGCCTGCAGATTCCTAGCAGGAGGGGCTGGCTTCCATGAGCTGTTTCTGTTCCGGGGGCACGGGGAATAGCATTTTATTTGGAGGATCAAATAGCCTTCCTCAGAAACAATAGAGGTTTTTTTTTTTAATGGGGTAAGGTGGGCTGCTTGCCAGGGTGGCCTGCCAAATCACGCCAGTGGAGAAGGCCCCGCGGTCCCTGGGCTTCGTGCCATGAATTTGCATCCGTCGAACAGAGCAGGAAGCAACAGCCCAGAAGGGCCTGGGTTCCGCCAATCTTATTTTTACCACTTAAGACAGATGTGCCCTTGGTGGAGGTCCGAAGGCCCTGTTTCACTTCCACAGCTGCCACGCTGCATAATAAATAGTTGCTGACCTTTCACAAGCACTTTCCTGAGTGAAAGAGCCGACTCATTGGAAAAGACCCTGATGCTGGAAAATACTGAAGGCAGGAGGAGAAGGAGACAACAGAGGATGAGATGATCGGCAGGCATCATCGACTCCCTGGACATGAGTTTGAGCAAACCCTGGGAGTTAGTGAACAACAGGGTAGGCTGGTGTGTGCTGTAGTCCATGGGGTCGCAAACAGTGGACACGACTTAATGACTGGACAACAACATGAGTGCTTGGCAAGTGCCAAGCTCCCTTCCGCGCTTTCAGAGCATCTGCTCGGTCAGTCCCGGCCAGCTTGTGACCTGAGTTCTCTTTCTTGTTCTTGCTTTCCTCTTGAGGACACTGACTCTCAGAGAGGTCAAGTCACTTGAGAAAGGCCACACAGCAGTTAGGTGGGGGAGCAGGGCACTGGATGCCAGGGCCCATTCTCTGGACAAGGACACAAGGCCGTGGGCTACAGGGACTGATGGGTGGGGACGTGTAAGTCTCAGATAGCCGGTGTGCAAGTGGGTGTGTCCTCGGTGGGTGTTACTGCTATTATTTATTTCTCTAACACAACTGGATGATGCCTTTGAAGACAATGAACAGTAGCAGAAAAACGATGTTTCAACGTTGTTCATGGGCTGGTTTTTGTCCTGTCTCGCCCCACGTCATTATGACTTGGAGGGTCTGTGAGCAGAGACCCTGGGGGTGAAAAGGCCACATCCCTGCCCATACTCTGGTTATATCTGCTTCTGAACTGTCTCGGGCTGACCTTGTTTTGAAGCAGCGTGACCTTCAGCTGCATGTCCTTATTTTGTGGTTTTGGACTGAAGTGTGTAGGTTGTAGAAATTGCATGGATTCCAGACAGGCTGACCACACTTCAAATGCCACTGGCAGGTGTGTGACGCCTACTCTTTTAACTCCATGTGGGTCAGACGCACATTATTCCTCAGAGAGCAAGAACTTTCTCAAACCAACTCGGACTGGGCTGTGTTGCTTGCTAGTGAGTGGCCTGATGACACCAGGCTTTTGTTTGTTTGTTTTTGAGAGCTTCAAAAGACATTTGCTTCGCTCTCAGTGTCCCTTCCAGTGCCCGGGAACTAGCAATGGTTGCTGAAGCCAAAAGTACATTCTTCCCTTTGTTGTTTAGCTGCTCAGTTGTCTGACTCTTTGGGACCCCACGGACTGTAGCCGCCAGGCTCTTCCATCCGTGGGGATTTCCAGGCAAGAACACTTGGTCACCATCAAAATCAAATTACCAAGCAAGCAGGTGCTGACGAGACCCGTCACCACACAAACTTAATTAAAAAAAAAAAAAAGGTAAGGGAGCCGTTTTCCTGCAGAGTGACATTTCGGGGCACCCCTCCCCCTCCCACTGGGCATTGAAGATGCCGGGATGATGTCACTTTGTGACCGGGTTGGTAGGATCCGCAGCTTGGAGCCTGGGACCTGCCTGCCATGTGGGCTCCTGTCGGAGTCAGTGTCAAAACCATTCATCTTCAGCTTATGACTGTGCCTCCTGGGGGGACTAGGTTTTCTTGTTTTGTTTTGTTCGGCGTGGCATTCAAGATTCCTTCACAGAAAATCTGTGTTGGGGCAAGAAAATGCTACGTGTGTGATGCCCTTGTGAAGTCACCATCTGGCCAATATTCATCTTGCTTTGCAAAATACCAACGATTTCCTTGGGCACAGATGCTGGGCCAGTGATCGAACGCCAGTGATCGCAGTGGTAAACCCACATGCAATCAAGTGTAATTAATGCACCTGGTACCCGCTGCCGAGTTCACATTCCTGCCCAGTGCCTGGCTTTTTTGTCTCACGCATGGGGCTCGGTTTTATTTCCTTCCCTTTTGGCGGGGCGGGTGGGGTAGTGGTCGGGGAAGGTGGAGGAAGAAGTTTGCAGTCTGAATCCTTCTCAGCATCTTTGGCGGTAATTAAGTCACTGTCATGAGGCTGGCTGAAAAAAAAAGGGAGTGTTTGTGTGTGCTCAAGAAGCCGCATCACACGCAACAATACCACACTGAGCGACTTTCTGCGGCTTCAAGAGCCCGTTGTCCTGTGCTCCTGGGATCCGTTCTGCTGTTGGCAGATCCCTGGCTTTGGGAGACCAGAGCCCCAGGCACTGGTGGTCTCGTGGTTTTGTGCCAGACAGAAGAAGCGAGGGATCCCAAGCTTGGGAAAAATAAAGCAGCCCGCCATCTTCTGACAAGCAGGATTTAACGATCTCCTTCCTCTCTCTCTCTCTCTGTGGGGACTCTTAGAGTGCTGATGGGGTGGGCAGGGAAGCATCCTCCTTCAGTGCAATTGACATCCTGGGAAGCGGTGGACGCTNTATAACTTTTGTTCTAGTTCTTGAGTTGCCTTGGAAGAAAGACGTGAAGCACTCAAATGTAATGAGGAATAAAGATAAATAATGGAGAAGGGCATGGCAGCCCACTGCAGTGTTCTTGCCTGGAAACTCCCATGGACAGCGGAGCCTGGCAGGCTGCAGTCCATGGGGTCACACAGCGTCGGATATGACTGAGCAACTGAGGATGAAAGATAAGTAAAGGGCTGACTCATTGGGAAAAACTCTGAGGCTGGGAAAGATTGAAGGCAAAAGGAGAAGGGGGCGGCAGAGGATAAGACGCTTAGATAATATTACCAACTCAACGGGCATAAGAGTGAAGGACAGGGAAGCCTGGAGTGCTGCAGTCCAGGTCGTAAAGAGCTGGACACGACTTAGCAACTGAACAGCAGCGTCACCAGTCAAGACCTGGGCCGGGCAGGTACCAGAGCTGAATTCCCAAACATGTTCTGAAGTTACCGGCACCTGTGCTCTGTTTCAGGCCCCAAGAACATTGCTTGGGACCACTCATCACCCATCAATGATTGATCTCACGGTGTTCACCATTTTGGCATTGGTCACTATTTGCTAAGAAATGACAGTCATTATAGCAAATACAACAAAGAGTGTTATAGTTTGAGAATGATTTAGAAACAAAAGGCTACTAAGGCTCTTTATAAAACACTTCGCATCTGAATTTTCCTTAATTTGTCTCAATCTGGCTCCCCAAGTCATAAGATTTTAATACCCCAAGCGTTTGGGAAATTTGGGCCAGAAGGAAGAGCCTCGGCCAGGAGTCAAAAATCCGGCTTCTGATCCCGCCATAACTTCCTAGCTCTGTGACACTGGCCAGGTGACAACTTCTCTGAGCCCCAGTTTTCCCCACAGTAAGCTCAGCAGAGGATGTGAATTCTGGGTCTTTCCCAGGTTTGTGGTGAGAGGCCCGTGAAAGAAAGAGGTTGGGGGTTTCAGGGCGCGGAACACATGTACACACATGGCTGATTCATGTGAATGTATGGCAAAAACCACCCCAATATTGTAATTAGCCTCCAATTAAAATAAATAAATTTTTTAAAAAATGAAAGAAAGAGGTTGAGAGAACACTGGTGCCTAAATCTGCGGATTAGAGACACAATACTTTGACAACTCACAGCATTGAGATTCAACAAGCGAGTAAGTACAAAGGGCTCAGGAAGGAGGCCGCAGGGTGTGGACGAAGGCTCCTAGCACCCCAAGGAGGTTCCTGCCTCTCTGGGCCAGGCCTGGCTGGTTTTGCCAGCTGTAATGTCAACACTGACGGTTCTTGTCTAAAGTCCCAGGAGACAAATGATGCTTTGGGCCCTGGATCAGGAGCAGAGTCCTTTTCTGTTTGCCTCACAGAGGCCTTCCTCTCCTGGCCTGTGGGGTAGGCGGGCTGTAAATAAGCAGCAGGCCGTTTTCTGCTGAGTCACCCGGCTCAGCCCCTCCTGGCTGGTGTCAGGCCTGCAGATTCCTAGCAGGAGGGGCTGGCTTCCATGAGCTGTTTCTGTTCCGGGGGCACGGGGAATAGCATTTTATTTGGAGGATCAAATAGCCTTCCTCAGAAACAATAGAGGTTTTTTTTTTTAATGGGGTAAGGTGGGCTGCTTGCCAGGGTGGCCTGCCAAATCACGCCAGTGGAGAAGGCCCCGCGGTCCCTGGGCTTCGTGCCATGAATTTGCATCCGTCGAACAGAGCAGGAAGCAACAGCCCAGAAGGGCCTGGGTTCCGCCAATCTTATTTTTACCACTTAAGACAGATGTGCCCTTGGTGGAGGTCCGAAGGCCCTGTTTCACTTCCACAGCTGCCACGCTGCATAATAAATAGTTGCTGACCTTTCACAAGCACTTTCCTGAGTGAAAGAGCCGACTCATTGGAAAAGACCCTGATGCTGGAAAATACTGAAGGCAGGAGGAGAAGGAGACAACAGAGGATGAGATGATCGGCAGGCATCATCGACTCCCTGGACATGAGTTTGAGCAAACCCTGGGAGTTAGTGAACAACAGGGTAGGCTGGTGTGTGCTGTAGTCCATGGGGTCGCAAACAGTGGACACGACTTAATGACTGGACAACAACATGAGTGCTTGGCAAGTGCCAAGCTCCCTTCCGCGCTTTCAGAGCATCTGCTCGGTCAGTCCCGGCCAGCTTGTGACCTGAGTTCTCTTTCTTGTTCTTGCTTTCCTCTTGAGGACACTGACTCTCAGAGAGGTCAAGTCACTTGAGAAAGGCCACACAGCAGTTAGGTGGGGGAGCAGGGCACTGGATGCCAGGGCCCATTCTCTGGACAAGGACACAAGGCCGTGGGCTACAGGGACTGATGGGTGGGGACGTGTAAGTCTCAGATAGCCGGTGTGCAAGTGGGTGTGTCCTCGGTGGGTGTTACTGCTATTATTTATTTCTCTAACACAACTGGATGATGCCTTTGAAGACAATGAACAGTAGCAGAAAAACGATGTTTCAACGTTGTTCATGGGCTGGTTTTTGTCCTGTCTCGCCCCACGTCATTATGACTTGGAGGGTCTGTGAGCAGAGACCCTGGGGGTGAAAAGGCCACATCCCTGCCCATACTCTGGTTATATCTGCTTCTGAACTGTCTCGGGCTGACCTTGTTTTGAAGCAGCGTGACCTTCAGCTGCATGTCCTTATTTTGTGGTTTTGGACTGAAGTGTGTAGGTTGTAGAAATTGCATGGATTCCAGACAGGCTGACCACACTTCAAATGCCACTGGCAGGTGTGTGACGCCTACTCTTTTAACTCCATGTGGGTCAGACGCACATTATTCCTCAGAGAGCAAGAACTTTCTCAAACCAACTCGGACTGGGCTGTGTTGCTTGCTAGTGAGTGGCCTGATGACACCAGGCTTTTGTTTGTTTGTTTTTGAGAGCTTCAAAAGACATTTGCTTCGCTCTCAGTGTCCCTTCCAGTGCCCGGGAACTAGCAATGGTTGCTGAAGCCAAAAGTACATTCTTCCCTTTGTTGTTTAGCTGCTCAGTTGTCTGACTCTTTGGGACCCCACGGACTGTAGCCGCCAGGCTCTTCCATCCGTGGGGATTTCCAGGCAAGAACACTTGGTCACCATCAAAATCAAATTACCAAGCAAGCAGGTGCTGACGAGACCCGTCACCACACAAACTTAATTAAAAAAAAAAAAAAGGTAAGGGAGCCGTTTTCCTGCAGAGTGACATTTCGGGGCACCCCTCCCCCTCCCACTGGGCATTGAAGATGCCGGGATGATGTCACTTTGTGACCGGGTTGGTAGGATCCGCAGCTTGGAGCCTGGGACCTGCCTGCCATGTGGGCTCCTGTCGGAGTCAGTGTCAAAACCATTCATCTTCAGCTTATGACTGTGCCTCCTGGGGGGACTAGGTTTTCTTGTTTTGTTTTGTTCGGCGTGGCATTCAAGATTCCTTCACAGAAAATCTGTGTTGGGGCAAGAAAATGCTACGTGTGTGATGCCCTTGTGAAGTCACCATCTGGCCAATATTCATCTTGCTTTGCAAAATACCAACGATTTCCTTGGGCACAGATGCTGGGCCAGTGATCGAACGCCAGTGATCGCAGTGGTAAACCCACATGCAATCAAGTGTAATTAATGCACCTGGTACCCGCTGCCGAGTTCACATTCCTGCCCAGTGCCTGGCTTTTTTGTCTCACGCATGGGGCTCGGTTTTATTTCCTTCCCTTTTGGCGGGGCGGGTGGGGTAGTGGTCGGGGAAGGTGGAGGAAGAAGTTTGCAGTCTGAATCCTTCTCAGCATCTTTGGCGGTAATTAAGTCACTGTCATGAGGCTGGCTGAAAAAAAAAGGGAGTGTTTGTGTGTGCTCAAGAAGCCGCATCACACGCAACAATACCACACTGAGCGACTTTCTGCGGCTTCAAGAGCCCGTTGTCCTGTGCTCCTGGGATCCGTTCTGCTGTTGGCAGATCCCTGGCTTTGGGAGACCAGAGCCCCAGGCACTGGTGGTCTCGTGGTTTTGTGCCAGACAGAAGAAGCGAGGGATCCCAAGCTTGGGAAAAATAAAGCAGCCCGCCATCTTCTGACAAGCAGGATTTAACGATCTCCTTCCTCTCTCTCTCTCTCTGTGGGGACTCTTAGAGTGCTGATGGGGTGGGCAGGGAAGCATCCTCCTTCAGTGCAATTGACATCCTGGGAAGCGGTGGACGCTCTCTTTGGACAGAGACCAGGGAGGGTTTGTAGGTGGGACAGGAAGGGTGGAGGTGGGCAGAAGGTTGCAGAAAGGCCAACAGTGATGGTGCCTGAGGGTTGTGATGGGGTAAGGGGTCTGAGGGTCCCTGCAGACTCCTTCCATCCCAAGAGCCACATAGGCTGTTGGGTGTGAGAGGCTGGGAGGACCTTGATCAGGGTTCAGGTACAGGCAAGGGCAGTGACTGGGCTCCTTCACAGCCTCCCCACTCAGCGCTTGGGGAAGGGCTGGTGATCTCTTGGAGACCTTGCTGTGGGTGGGGCAGCCTGGGAAACGGCAGCCCCTGCTCATCCTCCAGGCCTGGCCCATCACTTCTGCAAGGAAATAGGAAAATTGCAGGCGGCAATCAGAGGTTTCAAAGGCCCTCGTGTGTCGTTAGGGGCTTGTCAACGCCTTTCCCCGAGCTCTGCAATGAATGGCTCCCCATTGTCTCCCATCAAATTAAAGCTCCTTATCATAGGCTGGAGCATCCTCTGCTAATTGACTCCTGCTTCCCTCACTCATCTTTTATGCCACCGCACCTCGTCCCACCGCCGTCTGCGAAAGCCTTCTAATTGCCAGCTCTCTTCGAATCAATTCTATTCAACAGATGTGCATTGGATTTCCGCTCCAGACCTGGGCCCTGAGAGCAGGGGCAGCTGTGAGGCAGGTGAATCAGATGTCACCGTCTTTGGAATAGGAAAGGACTTCCTCTTGTCTGATACGCTCTTGCCTGGAAAATCCCATGGACGGAGGAGCCCGGTGGGCTGCAGTCCATGGGGTCGCTAAGAGTTGGACACGACTGGGCGACTTCACTTTCACTCTTCACTTTCATGCATTGGAGAAGGACACAACAACCCACTCCAGTGTTCTTGCCTGGAGAATCCCAGGGACAGGGAAGCCTGGTGGGCTGCTGTCTATGGGGTCTCACAGAGTCGGGCATGACTGAAGCGACTTAGCAGCAGCAGCCTGTCTAGAGAGGAAGCGAGAGTTTGAGCCTCAGCCCAAACTCAGATGCTGAATCACCTCGGGAAAGTTAATTAAAGTCTCCAGCCCTCTGTTCCGGAGGCTCAGCAGTAAAATGGGGCTAATATCACAGAATTGCTCCAAAAATTGAGATTTTTATCTGGCTATGGCTTCCCATGTGGCTCAGACAGTTAAGAGTCCGCTTGCAATGCAGGAGACATGGGTTCAAACCCTGGATTGGGAAGATCCCCTGGAGAAGGGAATGGCAACCCTTTCCAGTATTCTTGCTTGGAGAATCCCATGGTCAGAGGAGCCTTGTGGGCTACAGAGTTCATGGGATGGTAAAGAGTTGGACACCACTAGGGACTAACACTTTATCTGGCTACCTATGATCTCTATATAGACCACACACATATGCATACACATATACACAAACACGCACGTGCATGCACACTAANCTTGGAGAATCCCATGGTCAGAGGAGCCTTGTGGGCTACAGAGTTCATGGGATGGTAAAGAGTTGGACACCACTAGGGACTAACACTTTATCTGGCTACCTATGATCTCTATATAGACCACACACATATGCATACACATATACACAAACACGCACGTGCATGCACACTAAACCCTCAAGGACCCACTGTTCTTTTCACTGCAGTTCAAATGGAGCCTGAAGCAGCAGCAGTCATCTCTGTCTACAGAAGCTGGCAAAGGCCTCATTGAAGAGGAGAGATGGAGCCAAGTTTTCTTCTTGCTGTAGGCACGAGAGGAAAGGAGCATTCCAAGGAAGGGAGCTCCGTGTACAGAGTCAGGGAGGCATGAAAGAGCCCTGAGTGTTCCAGCAATAGCAAGTTCCACTGGGGTCCTGGTTTCTAGGGGGGCCCGGAGGTGGAGGATGGGGGCAGGCGGGGGAGGATGACCCCAGAGAGGCAGTTGGTGGGCAAGTCCACACCCACCGAGGCCCTGCCTCTTTCATTTGGCAGCTGCTCCTAAAGACACCTCCTCCACTTTCTCTGAGCTTTGTGATTTCTGCTCTTAATATTACTCAGACTTACCCTTTTCATTCAGCCTTACCTGCTTCAGCTTCAGGACAAGCCCCTAGCACCACTCAGGAATGATCAGACATCATCTGTCACTTGTCTGGGCTCAATTTGTAAAGTCCTCCAGGATGGAGGCCTCCTAGAGGACTCCCCTTGTAACCATTTCAGTAGCACCTTGCAAACAGAGGGAGTTTTGTAAATGCAGTTGCCTCACCAGGTAGATTCTTAATTAGCAGCAAAGGAGTAGGGCTGGGAGGAACAGAAACCCAGTAGAGATCCAACACCTTTTTTTCCAGTGACCTCAAATGAGTCATCAGTCTCTTTGATCCTGATTTTCTGTATCATCAATACAAGGGCCAGTTATTTCTGAGGACATCCTGAGAAGCAGGGAGCAGCCTCAGGGACTTTAGGAGAAGAGTGCAGCCTAAAGGGAGCCTTTGTTTCCCTAACTGAGGCTGGGAAACAGCCCGTCAGGTTCTTATGGGCTCATTTGCCTGATGGGCTTGGAGTCTCGGAAGCTGCACCCCTGCCCTCTAGAGAACAGGGCCTAGGATGGGGCTTTTTCACCAGCTCTGGTGTGTGGATGTCACACTTGACCCCTGTTTATCAGCTCGTGGTGTGGGCAGTGGCAACCTGTGGGCTGTGGTGGTGACCTTCACAAACCCTGGCAGGAGGGAGCTTGGGATCAGAAAGATGGACACACACTAACATCTCCCTGCCAGTAAGTGCAGGAGCTGGGGTTGAGGTGAAAGGTTTTCTGACACCAACCCCAGGATGTTTTTTATCATCCCCCCCAGTGTAAGATGCTCACCATGCTGCCCAGCTTGGAGCACTGTGCCACCAAAAGGGAAACATACATAGAACCAAGAGCCCCATGGCAACAGATCACAAACCTTGTAAGTTTCAGACGTGACCAACTGTAGGGAGGAGACACAATAGACAACAGGGAGAAAGGCGGGGGGTGGGGGAGGTTGGTGGGCTGGCCCTGGGCATGGGTGGAGGGAACGACTCCGGGTCAAGTGCAGAGCTGGAGGTCTAGTGACCAAGTCTAGACTAGCAGAGAGCGGGGAAGGCGAGGCTCCTGGGACGCGCGTGGGCTGGCTACAGAGTTGAGTGTGACCACTCAGGACTCAGTCCCTAATGAGGGAGCTGCCTCTGAGGGTGGGTTCAGCATTCAGATGGAGCACTGTCTATACACAGGAGGCAGAGCCACGTTCCTGACTTCACAAAGACAATCATGCTCTCTGCCTCTCACTTGAGTTAATCTCACTGTAAAGAAGGGCACCTGGACACATCAGTCTGATCCCTGCTGGTCGCAGGTACATGGGGAGCCTGGATGGGAATACAAAACGCATCTTCACCTTTGCATCATTTAACCTGTTCTTCTCTGGCAGAATCTTCCTGGAAGGGTGACCTAGGAGTCCCATCCTCTCTTGAAACCCCCTTCTCCTCCTTCTCAGTCTTTCTATCTTTGGATTCCAGAGGGACTGCCTCAGAACCTTGAGGCTTCCTGCCTGCTGACTTTCTCCTGCCTGAAAATAGTCATGCTGGATCTTCCAAGCTTCAGAGCCTTGGAGGAGCAACCAGAATGCAAAGAGATAACTCCCTCTTGTTCCTCTCTCCCGCTATATGACGTCACCATGCTATTACACCTGAAGAATTACGTAAGAGGCGCAGGTTTTATCCCTGGGTTGGGAAGATCCCCTGGAGGAGGCCAAGGCAACCCACTCCAGTATTCTTGCCTGGAGGATCCCATGAACAGAGGAGCCCAATGGGCTACAGTCCATAGGGTTTAAAAGAGTTAGACATGACTGAAGCGACTTAGCAGGTATTCGGTTATTTTAAAGACTTCTGTATGAACCAAAAAGTTCTTCAGTTCAGTTCACTGGCTCAGTCGTGTCTGACTGTTTGTACCCCATGGATGGCAGCATGCCAGGCTTCCCTGTCCATCACCAACTCCCAGAGCTTATTATGGACCAAAAGTTTCTATTCCACACACACCGCCCCCCAACCAGATTCATGTGTTGAAGCCCTAATCCCCAGTGGGACAGTATTGGGAGACAGGGCCTTGGAGAGTTAATCAGGGCTTGACGCGGTCATGAAGGGAGGCCCACGTGCACTTAGTAAGCTTGTAAGAGGAGGACGCCTTAGACCAGAGCTCCCTTTCTCTGACGTGTGAGGACACGATGGGAAGGCAGCATCTGCAAGCCGAGCAAAGGGCGCTTACCAGGACCCGACCCTGCTGACACCTTGATCTCATCCTCCAGAACGGTGCGAGACAAGTATCTACCATTTAAGCCACCCCGTCTATGGTATTTTGCTATAGCACCCCAAGATTATAAAACAAGCTTCTCCCTCCAAAGGGAGAGAGAAGGAAAATGAGTTAGAGGTCAAAGGACAATCCAGAAATGCTAACTCTTGAGGACACCAGATGGGAAAGACACATGACCACCTCTTCCACGAAGTCCTCCTTGACCTCCCCAGACCGACACTGACCTCACTTGCACACAAGCTCAGCTGCCATGCCTGCAGTATTGAGTGGTATTGGTTTGGGTGCCTGTGTCCTTTTCTCAACTGACTCTGAGGTCCTTACAACTGGACCTTGCTTGTTGGTTCTCTCTGCACATGGCTGGCACACACGAGGGCCTCCACGAATGTCTGTGAGTGGAACACGCAGTAGGAGGAGCTCTAGTTACCTCTCCCAGGATATACTTTTCAGGTGTAGACATCTTAGATCCAGCACCACAGTTAAGAGTTCTGGCCCTGCATGAGAATGCCTGGGTTGGAATCCTTCCCCTCCCACTTAGCTTCCCGACCTTAGGCTAATAGCTGACTCTTCCTGAGTCTTAGTTTCTACAACGATAACGTACAGGTAGGAAAGATGCTTAAGCTTGCAGTGCAGTCAGCTAAGATCATCCATGAAAATAGTACTGGGCCTAGAGTCAATAGCAATGCCTGTGTGCACACGTTCAGTCATGTCTGACTCTTTCTGACCCCATGGACTCTCGCCCACCAGGTTCTCTGTCCACGGGATTCTCCAGGCAAGAATACTGGAATGGATTGCCATTTCTTTCTCCAGGGGATCTTCCCAACCAGGGATAGAACCCACTTCTCTTGTGTCTCTGGCGTCTCCAGGTGGATTCTTTACCACTGTACCTGGGAAGCCCTCAATACTCAGTAAATCTCAGCAATTATTATGTTTCCAGGAGGCAGAAGGGAAGGAGATTGCTCTGTGTGATGACCAGGGATATGGAAGGGCTGGTCTTGAACTGATCTTAGAGGGTGGTTGTCGATAGTACGGCATACTTGGTGTGTACTAACACGTGGCATACATTTGCTTCATTCTTAACACAAGTCTGCAAGGAAAGGATAATTAGCTCCGTGGTAAAAAACAGACTGGGGCTCAGTGAAGTTGTGCAAACCTGCCCAACATCACACAGCTAATAAATTACAGAGTGTGGGCTTGACCTCAAGTTTACCTGACCCCATCAGTGTACAGGCAACTCCAGAGGCAGGAAAGCCAACATCATCTACACTCTGGTTACAAGAAAAGGTGCCTTTAAAGACAGGGGGACAGATGATGAAAGAGAAGACAGATGGGGTCAGGGCGCTCTCTAGGGCCAGGCAGGGAACTTGACCTTGTTCCATAAATATTACAATGCCGTTTCAAGGGTGAGAACAGGGAAGAAAGCAGATGAAAGGGTGGAGAGAAGCCTAGATTGTAGTATGTGCTGTGCTCAGTCACTCAATGTGCCTGACTGTATGGCTCTATGGACTGTGGCCGCCAGGCGCCTCTGTCTATGGGATTTTCTAGGCAAGAATACTGGAGTCAGTTGCATTTCGTACTCTAGGAGATCTTCCCAACCCAGGGACTGAACCTGAGTCTCGTGCTTCCTGCATTGCAGGCGATTCTTTACCACTGAGCCACCGGGGAAACCCCTAGATTGCAGTATGCACGCTCAATCAGATTTGACTCTTTGCAACCCCATGGACTGAAGCCCACCAGGCTCCTCTGTCCATGGCATTCTCCAGGCAAGAATACTGGAATGTGTTGCCATTTCCTCCTCTAGGGGATCTCCCTGAACCAGGGAGATTGCAATATAGTCTTTGTCACTTATCATCACAAATCTCAGCAGTGTCACGTGTGTGGGAAATGGGGTGATAACAAGAGGGGCTGGTGCCAGCCATGCCTCACCTGGGTGCTACAGAAATGCCCGTCCTTGACCTCGTGTCCACTGCAGGTATTGTAGAACTTCCAACTCAGACCTCAGCATCTGGACGCTCTGCTACCAGGTCCAGTTGGGAGGGAGAGGATGCCCACGAGAATACAGGTAAGAAAGCTCCCGCCTCCTCCGAGGATGCCCTGAGCTCTGAGGGGCCTCTGTCCTGAGAGGCTGCGCCCTGGGCTCTAAGCCACTCCTCAGGAATCAGCCTTGCACAGGCGCCTCAATCCCCGCCACTTCAGCTCCCTTTGTAAAGTCGGGGGATGATAGCGCCGTCTGCTCAAGTGCACCTGCTGCTTCAAGAGAGCCTGTGTTTGTGAGAAAGTGCAAAATCACTGTCGAAGCATTGAATCTGCCACCCAGACACTTTCTTCCTCCTGTCTCCACCCCAAGTAAACTCCACTGAATTCAGTAGTTACGCTCAATCTGAAGGGGAAAAAAACCGGGCACCAAAATAGTCACTGGACATGCAAAAGTGAGTGAGAAAAAATCCGTCCTCAAATCTCTCTCTCGTTAATAAAGAAATTCCAGACTCAAGCAAATAAGGCAGTGGGCAACCTGGATGTCATCTGTCATCTGAGATTCCTCCCGAGTTGTGCCCATTGCTAGTGACGCCACCATGTGAGCACTTTCTATATGCAAGGCACCGACTGCTTATCTCAGGCCCTCATCGCTTTTCACAGAAACGATTTCAGTAACTCGCATCCTGGTCTCCTTTGCTACTACTGTCCAGTCCTTTCTCCCCACGGCCATTAGAATGAGCCTTCTCAAATACATATAAACCTGTCACCACTGTTTAAACTCTGAGTTGACTTCTTTGCCCCCAAGACAAAGTCTAAATTCCTTGACAGGCCATGGAAAGCCCTTTATTTTGTAAGTTAATTTTTATTGAAGTGTAGTTGATTTACAGTCTTGTGTTAGTTTCTGCTGAGCAGCAAAGCGAATCACATATACATATACATATGTTTGGGATTCCTTGATGGCTCAGACAGCAGAGAGTCTGCCTACAATGTGTGAGACCCAGGTTCAACCCCTGGGTTGGGAAGATCTCCAAGTTGGTATTCTGGCCTGGAGAATTCCATGGACAAAGGAGCCGGGTGAGCTACAATGAGGTTGCAAAGAATCAGATGCGACTGAGTAACTAACACACACTCAGAAACACGTGTTCACTCTTTCCTAGGTGCTATTCTCATATACCATGGGCTTCCCTGGTAACTCAGAGTGTAAAGAATCTGCCTGCAATATAAGAGACCTGGGTTCAATCCCCGGGTTGGGAAGATCCCCTGGAGAAGGAAATGACAACCCACTCCAGGATTCTTGCCTGGAGAATCACGTGGACAGAAGAGCCTGGTGGGCTACAGTCCATAGGGTTGCAAAGGGTCAGAAACAGCTGAGCACACATCCCTATACAGGTCATTACCGAGTACTGAGTAGAGTTCCCTGTGTTATACAGCAGGTCCTTATCAGCCATCTGTTTCATATTTAGGAGTGTGTGTACGCCAGTCTCAATCATGCAATTTATCCCTCCCCTCCACTTTCCCTCGTGGTTGCCATAAGCTTGTTTTCAACATCCGTGACTCTTTGTTTTGTCAACAGGTCCATTTGTATCATTTTTTAAAGATCCCACATATAAGTGAGATCCTAAGACACTGCTCTTTCTCTGTCTACTTGTTTCACTCAGCATGACACTCTCTAGTTGCAGCCATGTTGCTGCAAGCAGCGTGATTTTGTTCTTTATGTGGCTGGCCAGTACTCCACTGTGGATCTCTACACCACATTTTCTTTACACGTTCCTTTGTCAGTGAGCGTTTAGGCTGCTTTCATGGCCTGGCCATTGTAAAGCAAAGCTGTTTCTGATTTTAGCTTTGCAACCCACTTTCAGTACCCCCTAAATACTCCAGCCAAGAAAATAGGACCACAGTCGTGATTCCACCCATCAAGCCTTCTCCAAGTCTCTATACTGGAATTCCCTCATCGATTTAGGAAAGTCCAACTCCTGACTCGGAACCGAGGGTTTTCTCTTACAGGAAGCCTCTCTCGGACATCAGTTAACACACCCACTACCATACTGTCTACGGTGATTGCTACTTCTATTGTGAGGAAGTTGATCTGAGGAATGGTGATGGCAGGATGCCCCTAACGTGAAGAGAGAACAGAGGAGGAGCATTTATCTACGGTTGGTTCTGATTTGGGGGAACACATCACGGAAGAGGCAGAATTCCAGGCATTTCAAAGGAAAAACGATGCACTGAGGTCACCGTGCTCTGAATTCCCAGCTGTCACCAAGGAGAAGGTCAGTATCGAAGGCTGTTGAGTAGGAAGAAGACAAAGTTCCTTGAACAAGCTCAGGGCAGCTAGATGGTGGCAGCTTTTGTTCTCCAGGTCGGTCTGCTGGCTGCTGGCTCCTCTGGCCACGGGGCAGGTGCCCCTTAGTGGGTGACATTTTAAGAGATCCGGCACCAGCAGCCAGTGTGGGTGAATTTGACATTTACTAAGATTCTTTCCCGCCACAAAAATGAAGTTCCAGCCATCAGGGAGGGGACCGAGGGCCTCAGACATTATCGTTTTACTGGCCAGGGCATCTTTTGTTGCCATCGGAAAACAACCATCCACCCTCTGACTTTGCTTCCAGCAGCCCTGGGTCTCTCATTGAACAGTGTTTTCTGGGATCTTTTTTTCTGGGGAACCAGAAGCAGGTTCCTTGACCCCTGACTTGACCAGTCAGAGGCAAAGAAAACAAAGAAGCCACCATCCTCACCCCTCACTCGGTAGCTTCTGAGCTTCTGTGAGATTACAGAACCATCTCCTGTTTGTTGTTGGTGTTCCGTTGCTACGTCATGTCTGACTCTTTGCAACTCCATGGGCTGAAGCATGCCAAGATTCCCCGTCTTTCATTATCTCCTGTTTGGTCCTTTCTAACTCCATAAAAAAGGCTGAGCACTGAAGAAGTGATGCTTTTGAACTGTGGTACTGGAGAAGGCTCTTGAGAGTCCCTTGGACTGCAAGGAGATCAAATAAGTCAATTCTGAAGGAAATCAATGCTGAATATTCATCGGAGGGACTATTGCTGAAGCTGAAGCTCCAATACTTTGGCCACCTGAGGTGAAGAGCTGACTCACTGGAAAAGACCTTGATGGGAAAGACTGAAGGCAACAGGAGAAGCAAGTGGCAGAGGATGAGATGGTTGGATAACATCACTGACTCAAAGGACATGAATTTGAGCAAACTCCAGGAGACAGTGGAGGACAGAGGAGCCTGGTGTGCCACAGTCCATGGGGTCATAAGGAGTCAGACACGACTCAGCAACCGAACAATAGCAACAACTTTAAGCATATCAAATAATTCCTTACTCCCAGGAAGACAATTCTCTGCTTCCACAATTCTTATTTCAGTCTTTTTGCAATCCATTTTCTCCTCTGCTTTTTAAATTTCCACCCCATACCTCCTATCCTAGGCTCCTCAATCTTAGTCCAAAGGAGCACTTACGCGGTTGGCTTTTAGATATTTTGAATATGTATGGATGGTAATTGTATCTTCTGCCCCTAAATGCATCCTTTTAAGACTTCAGTTCAGTTCAGTTCAGTCACTCAGTCGTGTCCGACTCTTTGCAATCCCATGGACTGCAGCACGCCAGGCCTCCCTGTCCATCACCAACTCCTGGAGTTCACCCAAACGCATGTCCACTGAGTCCGTGATGCCATCCAGCCATCTCATCCTCTGTCGTCCCCTTCTCCTCCTGCCCTCAATCTTTCCCAGCATCGGAGTCTTTTCCAGTGAGTTAGGTTTTTGTTAAGCTCAACTCGTCTAGTCTCTCCTTTTACATTCAGTGCTTCTGCCCCTTTTAGAATATGGATCTTGCTAAAAAGGTTATTAATTCCCTGCCACTGAGAGTGGATTAGGCCATCTGTCCTGAATCCTCACGTGATAGTGATGTTAACAGCAGCTACCACTGACCATGGGCTCCATACTGGCCAGACACTGGATGTGGCCCCTGACCTGAAGCCATGATCTTGTTCATTGTGACAATGAGTCTGAACATTGCGTATCACTGTTGTCCCCAGTGTGCAGATGTGAGAACGAGGCTCAGAGGGGCTACACGGCACAGGGCAGATCAGACAGATACTGGAATTCCGAATCTACCTGCCTCCGAAGCCGAAGTTCCGAGTCCCATGCCACCGTATAGCTTGAGCTTTTGTTGAGATCTGTTTTAATTTCTCCTTCTTAAGAAAATGATGATCAATAAAGACAGAGGGTGAGATCTGAGAAATAAACACCCTGGACACCCAGAAATTGTCCTCTCCCTTATTAAGGGCCTCCCAGCAGGAGCAAAACGCAGTTTCCTTAGCTAAATCCGTCTGAATTCATTTCCAGGAGCTAAAATTTGACAAGCGGCTGTAACGACGCACTCCGGTGCAGGCCGGGTCTGTGGCCGCCGGCATGCCTGCCACGGTCTAATTTTGTTTCTCTCGCGTTTGCCTGGTGTGATTTGTCCTTTAGAAACCAGCCTCATCTGGGAATAGTGTGCATTTGTTAATTACCTTTACAGAGCCAGCAGATGGTGCAGGAAGCACTGTATTGTCTGTGGACTCGAGCCAAAACAGAGAGAGAGAGGCATCTGTTTATTTGTTTAATTTCTTTGCAAGGAAATGGTGGGTATAAAAATAAAACCGGTCGTCACTAGGCATTTCAAAACGAGAAGCACTTTTGGTGTCGCATAATAATGGTTTAAAATAAAATTCCCTTTTATTCCCCGAAGCCTTTGCAATTCAAAGAAGCCAAGGAACCAGGAACTGGCTGTGCTGGACGCAGAGAGGATCCATTATGTGTGGGTGCTAAGTCATTTCAGTCGTGTCCCATTCTTTGCAACCCTATGGCCTGTAGCATTCGAGACTCCTCTGGCCATGGGATTCTCTAGGCAAGAATATTAGAGTGGGTTGCCATGCCCTCCTCCAGGGGAGCTTCCTGGCCCAGGGATCAAACCTGCATCTCAGGTCTCCTACATCGGCAGATGGGTTCTTTGCCATACCTAGGAAGCATTAGCCAGTCTTAGATGCTGGCCATACTTAGCTGTTGAGGAAAAGAGCCCTGATCTTAGGTAGAGACCACTCAGCAAACTGGGCACCATGTAGTCTCTCACTGTACGTCCACAGCCCCACTTCTCGACTGGCCAAAGGCCAGGTGAGTTTCGTATGAACGGAGGATTACTGTCACTCTGTCTACATGTTTGACAGCAGGAGTTCAGAATAGAAATCTACACCTCTGTCCCTAGAATCAGAATATTCCAGAGGGAAGGACCCTTCAAAGCACCCCAGTTGAACCTCCTCCTTTCAGAGACTAGGACATAGAGAACCCAGCGCAGGAAAGGGCTTGATTCCAAGTCACCAAGATTAACAGTGGCAGAGTCGGAGTCAGAGGCGAGGTGACCACATCTCTCAGCTTGCTGCTTTCCTTCCAGAAACTCCACCAGGTGAGGAAGAAGAACTTCCCAGGTCAGCCTGGAAAGATTCTGCATGGGCTATGTGAGCAAAGTCTTAAAAGACTGCTGTCTGGGCAAGGATGGGCCCTCAAGGCCACACACGTGGAGGTGGACAGACACATGACTCTGAGAAGCTCAAAATAGACTAGAGAGACAAGAGTGCCAAGAAAGGTTGCTGGTGAAGGGGTCTTGTCATGAAGACACAGCATCAACAGACATCAGCAGGGACAGTCATGGTCGGGCCTGTGTCCAATATGGTGCAGACAGGCTGGTGGGGAACCAAACTGAGACAGAGATGTCACCGGGGACAAAAAGAAAAGGGTCCGGTGTAGGGTGGTGGCATCGAAGATCAAGAGGTTTCATCTCACTGCACTCATAGGAACTTCTCTGCTCAAGGTCACCAATGACCTTGAACTTGTGAAATCCAGTGGCCACTTCATTGGCCTGACCTTTCTCAACACACCTAACCACTACCATCTTCTTCAGATGCATTATTTTTTTTAGGGTGCAGACACTGCACTCAAGTGTTCTTCCTTCCTTGGAGCCCGTCTTGGCTCAGATTCTCTGCCATGTTTCTAAACAGTGGGGACCACAAGCCTCCCTCCTTGACTTCTTCCTCATCATCCAAATTCTTCCAGGGCTTTAAACATCCTCTTTGAACCATCAGCTTCCGATTGTCTCTCTTAAGCACCGATCTTTGCCTTCATATTTGCATGCATTTATCCAACAGCTTACCATTCAAAAACCAAACAGATCTCTGGAGCACAGAGTCAGATAAATGAGAATCCTCCAGTCATGACACACTGTCAGAGTCAATTCATACAACGAACACCCATGAGCCAAGGGTATCTCCAGAGCTAGGTCTTTTCACCACTTATGTGGTTTTCACCTGCTCTTTTCCTGGTCTTTCTCACCCTAAAGTAACCATCGTTCGGTGTTTTACTTTGTCATTTCTTTTTTTAAAGACAGTTTAATCACATATATGGGACTTCCCTGGTGGCCCAGAAGGCAAAGCATCTGCCCGCAATGTGGGAGACCTGGGTTCTACTCCTGGGTTGGGAAGATCCCCTGGAGAAGGAAATGGCAATCCACTCCAGCACTCTTGCCTGGAGAATCCNATATGGGACTTCCCTGGTGGCCCAGAAGGCAAAGCATCTGCCCGCAATGTGGGAGACCTGGGTTCTACTCCTGGGTTGGGAAGATCCCCTGGAGAAGGAAATGGCAATCCACTCCAGCACTCTTGCCTGGAGAATCCCATGGACGGAGGAGCCACATAGGCTACAGTCTATGGGGTCACAAAGAGTCGGACACGACTGAGCGACTTCATTCACTTTATCACATATATATATACTATGCCTAAAAGAGATAACTTTTGTTTCCAGGGGTTATTTGAATCGTATTGAAAAAGTATATTGTATGCCGTTATATCATGAAGGTCCACTTTTCTTGCTCTCTGTGGCCTCAACCAATCTTTTTTCACTGCAGTATGGATTCTTTACCAGCTGAGTCATTAGAGAACCCCAAGAATACTGGAATGGGTAGCCTATCCCTTCTCCAGGGGATCTTCCCAACCCAGGGATTGAACCAGGGTCTCCTGCATTGCAGACGGATTCTTTACCAGCTGAGCTACCAGGGAATCCCCCTCAAATATACCATCACATATGTATCCACTTTCCTGTCCAAATTGGGTTGTCTCTGCTGCTGCTGCTGCTAAGTCCCTTCAGTTGTGTCCGACTCTGTGCGACCCCAGAGACCGCAGCCTACCAAGCTCCGCTGTCCTTGGGATTCTCCACACAAGAACACTGGAGTGGGTTGCCTTTTCCTTCTCCAATGCATGAAAATGAAGATTGCTATTAAAATTAGCATCATTATGAGCATCTTGTCACATCTGCTGACATATATGTAAGAGATGCCTTTAGGGCTGTACCTAGGAGTGAACTCCTCATTGATTCGGTTCAGTTCAGTCAGTAAGCCTTGTCCGACTTGGCAACCCCATGGACTGCAGCACACCAGGTCTCCCTGTCCATCCCAGCTCCCGGAGTTTACTGAAACTCATGTCCATTGAGTCAGTGATGCCATCCAACCATCTCATCCTCCGTCGTCCCCTTCTGCTCCTGCCTTCAATCTTTCCCAGCATCAGGGTTTTTTCCAATGAGTCGGTTCTTCACAATAGGTGGTCAAAGTTTTGGAGCTTCAGCTTCAACCTTAGTCCTTCCAATGAATATTCAGGACTGATTTCCTTTAGAACTGACTGGTTTGATCTTCTTGCAGTCCAAGTGACTCTCAGAGCCTTTTCCAACACCACAGTTCTAAAGCATCAGTTCTTTGGCTCTCAGCTTTCTTTTTAGGTTATAAATGTTCAACTTGACATAATGATGCCCAACTGTCTTATACAATGATGATACCGGTTCACATTCCAGCTAACAGTGTAAAATATGCACTTTAAGTTCCACATTCTGATCAACACTTGATATTGTTAGACTTTTAAATTTCTATCCATTTCTGTCAATTACCTGAACATAAAATTCCATCTCATCAGGATCTTGATTTGCACTTCACTGATTACCCTTGAGGCTGAGCAGTTCTTCATAAGTCTATTGCAAATTTTGGGTTAGTAATATGTCTTTCCATGTCTTTTGCTTATTTTTTCTATTGATTTATCATATTGTTATTGCGTTGTAAGAGTTCTCAAATGTTTCGATATTTGTGTCTTTTTATACTAACCCTTTGCCTGGTGTATGTAGTTGTATATGTTCAAGTTTATAGCTTGAGTTTTCATTTTCTTTAATATGTCTTTTTTGATTAACAACATTTTTTAATTATAATGTTCTTAAATTTTTCAGTCTGTTATACTTCGTGCTTTTTATCTTTATTTTTTCCCCCTATCCTAAAATGAGAAAGATATTCTTCACTAGTTTGAAAGTTTTTACAGTGACCTTGGATCTCTCATTCATCTGAAATTCATTTTGGGTGTGGTGTCAGGCAGTGATCCAATTTCACCCTTTTCCTTCCATGATGAGTGACCATTTTATCAACACCTTTTGGTAAATAGAATCTCATCTCCACACTGATCCGTCAAACTACCTGCATCCATATATTAGATTATATATAAACATGCCTTAGTTTCTGGGGTCTCTATTTTGTTACAATGGTAGGAATGAATTTTATCATTTTGTCCATCCAACACTTTTCTTTTCATTTATTTTTTGAGACTTCCCCTTCTCTCTCTGTTGGCCTTCCTACAGATGTAGACAGATAACCCAGGCTGGCCAGCAAGCATTCTCATCTCCTGAGCAAGGTGATTAGTTTAAAACGGGTAATCTGATTAATTAAAGAGTCAAGAAAAGAGAAAGCACCACTGAGTGAGAGCAGAGGCAGCTGCTTGCTGACAGCCTTTGAGCACCTGGATCCAGCTGTGCCTGAAGCAGGTCCCCTTTGCAGTTCCCAATTATATACGCCAATGAATGCTCCTTGATAAACTTAAGGAGGGTTTTTATCTCTTGCAATTAACAAACACATATGGCCACAGTCTCATCTACCTGCAGGTGAATCAAGAGAATCTATAGCAGAGTCTTTCTTTTTTTTCAAACACTGTCTCTCCCTCTCTGTGTGTGTGTTAGTCAGTCATGTCCAATATTTTGTGACCTCATAGACTGTAGCCTGCCAGGCTCCTCTGTCCATGGAATTTTCCAGGCAAGAATACTAGAGTGGGGAGCCATGCCCTTCTCCAGGGGATCTTCCTGACCCAGAGATCCAACCTGGGTTTCCCGCACTGCAAGCAGATTCTTTACCATCTTAGCCACCAGGAAACGCCACGTTTCTCCCTCTGCTCCCACCCAAAGATGAACAGAAGCAAGATTAAGTTCAAAAATCTCCAAGCAACACTTTAAGACCTTAATTAAAGCATAGAACTCATTATTTAGGTAAATTTGACCCAGAAATCCCACATAAAGAACGTATAAAAGTGATATCACTGTGACTGAGAAAAGGCTGAGGATGCATACAGATCTCCTTGTGCTGGTCTAAGGGCCATCCATGTCCATAGCTTATGAACACGATCATCTTAGCCTGGAGAATTTCCCTAGCAGGTCTTACTAGACCATTAAAAAAACATATATTTTGAAAAAAAAAACAAACATATATTTTGGTTTTAGAGTGGGTGACTTTAGGCCATTCAGTCTGGAAATAACAGATAACAGGGCAGTTATCTTTGGAGGCCGTTCTTAGTCCTGGCAGTAACAGATGCCATCAGCATGGGGAGAATGCTGACTGTTCCGTTCTCTGGAGCAGCGGGAGAGGAGGCAGAGGGGCCTTTTGCTAGACTGAGAGTCATAGTGGATCCAGCGAGGAGCCTGGGAACAGCCGCTTCGGGTTTCTTCCTCCCTCTACCCTGCCTTCGAATTTATGACCCTCTCTGCTCCTGCTTCCATTGCCTCAGCACCTGAACAGTCTCCTAGTGGGAGGTGCAAATCAGCCTGTCTTTGCACTTCTGTTTGAAGTCAGATCTCTCCAGGGGAACCCACTTATCACCTGGAATCCCACTGCCCATTGCAATCTTGGCGCATGTGTGTGTAGTAAGTTGCTTCAGTCATGTCTGACTCTTTTATGACCCCGTACACTGTAGCCCACCAGGCTCCTCTTTCCATGGGATACTCCAGGCAAGAATATTGGAGTGGGGTGCCATTTCTTCCTCCAGGGGATCTTCCTCACCTAGGGATCGAACCCACCTGTCTTACATCTCCTGCATTGGCAGGTGGGTTCTTTACCACTAGCACCACCTGCGAAGCCCTGAAATCTTGGTAGCTTGATTCAAATCCCATAATTCCATGGGCAGTGGGATTCCAAAGTCCTCCCTCACATTTCTTTATCTCTGAAACACTTAAAGTGTGCCAGGATCCTCTGCCTTGGGAAAAATATGGAAAGCTTATGGGAAAATAAGAAAGAGAAACAAATGTGGCAGGGAGGTTTACAATAGGGTAAATGATAGAATCAAAATTCAACATGCTCTTCAAAGATAAAGCCAAGGTGAAATTGGCATTATGAGACTGGACAGGGAGAAATGCAAGGTTTTCCATTTCAAGTTTTCTCTTTTAAGTTAAGAATAGAATGAAAGAATGAATAATATATATGTATGAATGTTGTGGGGCTTCTCAGGTAGCTCTAGTGGTAAAATTCGCCTGCCGGTGCAGGAGACATGGGTTCAATCCCTTCATCAGGAAGCTCCCCTGGTTGAATAGGAAATGGCAACCCATCCCATTATTCTCTCTGGGAGAATCCCATGGACAGAGGAGCCTGGCAGGCTCAGTTCAGTTCAGTTCAGTTGCTCAGTTGTGTCAGATTANTTCGCCTGCCGGTGCAGGAGACATGGGTTCAATCCCTTCATCAGGAAGCTCCCCTGGTTGAATAGGAAATGGCAACCCATCCCATTATTCTCTCTGGGAGAATCCCATGGACAGAGGAGCCTGGCAGGCTCAGTTCAGTTCAGTTCAGTTGCTCAGTTGTGTCAGATTATTTGCAGCCCCATGAACCGCAGCACGCCAGGCCTCCCTGTCCATCACCAACTCCTGGAGTTCACTCAGACTCATGTCCACTGAGTTGGTGATGCCATGCAACCATCTCATCCTCTGTCGTCCCCTTCTCCTCCTACCCTCAATCTTTCCCAGCATCAGGGTCTTTTCCAGTGTGTCAGCTCTTTGCATCAGGTGGCCAAAGTATTGGAGTTTCTGCTTCAACATCAGTCCTTGCAATGAACACCCAAGACTGATTTCCTTTAAGATGGACTGGTTGGATCTCCTCACAGTCCAAGTGACTCTCAAGAGACTTCTCTAACACCACAGTTCAAAAACATCAATTCTTCAGTGCCCAGCTTTCTTTATAGTCCAACTCTCACATCCATCCATGACTACTGGAAAAACCATAGCCTTAACTAGACAGACCTTTGTTGACAAAGTAATATCTCTGCTTTTTAATAGGCTGTCTAAGTTGGTCATATCTTGCCTTCCAAAGAGTAAATGTCTTTTAATTTCATGGCTGCAGTCACCATCTGCAGTGATTTTGGAGCCCAACAAAATGAAGTCAGCCACTGTTTCCACTGTTTCCCCATCTATTTGCCATGAAGTGATGGGTCTGGATGCCATGATCTTAGTTTTCTGAATGTTGTTTCAAGCCAACTTTTTCACTCTCCTCTTTCATTTTCATCAAGAGGTTCTTTAGTTTTGTAGCCTGGCAGGCTACAGTCCATGAAATTGCAAGAAAGTTGGACGCAACTGAGCATCTGAGCAGAGGACAGCACATGGATCATATAGCTGTGCTTAAAAATAAGAAATGGAGATCTCTTTGGATGGAGGAAGCCAATATAGAGTATGACCCAGCCCCTCCCTAGACCCTGTGGAGCTCCTACAGGGTCAGACCCACAGGAGCAACCCCCAGTTCAGGGCACACACTGGGACAAATGGAAGCTCCTGTATTTTGGTTCAAAAAACTCAACTGGAAACAAAACTTTTAAGAGATTCAAGACCTATTGACTACAGATCATGCTTTCTACCATCTATAGGTAAGAGTCAAAATACCTTTGCACAGCATATGAGCCTCTATGACTTAGTTCTGTCTACTTTCCATTCCATAGTTGCTTCTCATGAGAAAAAAACCAACCTTGCAACATATCAGTTATTTCAAAAGCTAACTAAATAGCAATAGAACTAGGCGTGTACATTTCCAGGTCAAAGGAAGTGATCTGTATGTTTTACTTTGCACTGATTAAACCTTATCTAGAGTTTGCTCTGTGTCCAACCCCAGGGCTTATGTTTCCAAAAAGACAATGACAAGATGGGGAAAAAATCCAGCGTGAGGAACTCACCAGCAATGAAAAGATGTGTCTTGTGTGGATATATTTTGCTCAGAGAAATCTTTTGGCTTCCTTGATGGCTAGTTTCAACTATTTGTAAGGTAATCGTAGATGATGGAGCAGGCATGTTTCAGGAAAAAAACTTAGAGGCAATGTGTGAACCTTGCAGGAAGTCAGACTCAGCTCTGGACAAGCACTAGTCCTCACAGAATTGACTGTTGGGAGCAATAGCAAGTCTTCTGCAGCTGGGAGGGTCCATCTACAGACAACATGCTCAGTGTGAGAGATGTGACCTTGTGCATGGAAGAGTCTAACTTACCTGAAATGTGCTCCTCTCTTTGTGACAGTCACCGTCAGCAGGTTCTAGGATTTCTTAGAGATGTCCAGAAGTCTTGAAGAGAACAGAAGTTGTCAAGAGTGGAGAAATAAGAGAGAGGAGATTATGAGGAAGATGGGATCAACATTAGAGAAACTCTGAAATCTGTTAACTGGGCTTTCTAGAAACTCTATTTCCTCTTTCTTGCCCAGTGACATACTTCCCCCACCCTCCATGCTATTGTCTCTTACCACTTTCAAGATACTCCTTAATTAAAGGGTTAGCAATAATTCATACTAACATGTAAATGACTTAGAGAAACCCACAGTCTTTTCTGCCTAGAGCTATTGCTTATCAGTAAGTGATAAAAGCTAAGTAATAGACTATAGAAAGTACAGTCATTAGCTATTTGCGAGGGAGAAATCAAGGGTTATATTTGCAGGTACATATGCCAAGCATTGGTAACAAATAACAGAAATGTCCTTTAACTTCAGCACAAAATGTATCTATTTGAAGAACACTGGGGAAGCTCTCAGAAGTGAGGATCAGTAACCACACCTTAGGAAAGATATGAACCAGGGAAGCCCTGAGGGCGTGGGAAATAGAGAACAGGTGAACCGTCTCTCCCCTGGCTGCTGCAAGAAAACTTTGCTCTGCCTGCTGCTATGGCCACCATATCTGCGTGTCTAACTTAACACTCAGATTCTCAAAAGGCAGAGAATGATGGTGGATCTTGGGTCTTGTGACCACCTTGGAGGCTAAGGGAGAAAGTTCTCAGGCCAGGTGGTGCAGGTAGAAGCATAAAGGAAAGATAACCAGTGTGAAAGATTGAAGGCAAAGGAAGACGAGGGCAGCAGCAGAGAATGAGATGGTTAGATAGCATCACCAACTCAGTGGACATGAACCGGAGCAAACTCCAGGAGGTAGCGAAGGACAGGGAAGCTGGGTGTGCTTGGAGGTGCAAAGAGTCAGACATGACTTAGTGACTGAACAACAACAAAAAGACAGCCGGATGTAGGCAAATGCGTATGAGAGGGACAGAGGGTCTTTTGAGCAACCTAAACTCACATCACACGAAGTCTTGAGAGCTGTCTCATGTCACCAACAAGTCCAGTACTCTCACCCCTATGCTCACAATGCTTGCTTGTCTCCCAGGTTCCAAGAGGAGAAGTCCAAGTTCTGTAGCAAGTATCCCTGACCTAGAAGCCTTGTCCTTGACTACTTTGTTGCGGTGGAAAAAGTTTTTCTATTTTTTTCTCTTGCCCTTTGCTGGGTTGTTTTTTACTTTAACCATTCCTAGTCTGTAGTCTGTAACTAACCTTCTTGATTTTAACCGCTCCTAATCTGTAGTTTGTTTGCCGAGAGACTAACCTGATATGTCAGTTACATCCTACACCTATCGCCCTCTAACTCTGCCTGAGCTACGTTCTGCACCTGTGTGTGTGTGCATATATGCTCAGTGGTGTCTGACTCTTTGCGACCCCATGGACTGTAGCCGGCCAGGCTCCTCCTCCTCCTTTGGAATTTTCCATGCAAGAATACTGGAGCAGATTGCCATTTCCTTCTCCAGGGGATCTTTCCTACCCAGGGATTGAAACTGCGTCTCTCGAGTCTCCTGTGTTGGCAGCTGAACTCTTTACCACTGCCCCACCTGTGTGTTATCCTTTAACTCTTTTCCATCACATCCTGTATCTGGTGATCACCTTTCAGCACTCTGTTTGCAGACTACCCCTTGTAGTTTTTCTCTTTTTGCATTTCAGAAAGAAAACCGCAGTGCAATAAGCAGAAGACAATGGACCCGACGACCAGGGCTACCAGACGCCAGCCTGACTGTGTTCGAAACAATGCAAGAGGGAGAAGAATACAAGATGCCTACAACTTCGTCCCTTATCGCCTGCCTCTCTAAGATCCTCCAGATTCCTCATGGAAGGCGGGGCACAGACCTAGAGGCATGAACCTACTCTGTCTTCCCTCCACTGGCTGAAGCTTAAAGCCACCTTTCTATTTCCTCCCAACTCTGTCCCCATAATTTTGTTATTTGACTTCGGTGGGCAGAGAAGGCCAAGGTTTTCGTGATAACGACTTCACTGGCTGAACGACCACTGGGTTACCTTTCTGGCTGATGCCCAGCCACCATGTACCCTGGTATTCCTGGTCCTACCACCCTTTCTCCATGCAGCCCCCTTCCCACTTCTGCTAGCTCTGAGGTTTCCTATTTGACCTCCTAGATGGTGGAGCAACTTGACGGGCTGCATCCACAAAGCTCCTGCTCGGTTTGGTGTCTCCACTGACTCGGGCTTTATTTTCGAGGTTTACGGTTTTGTCGAATGTGTTTCCCACGGGTCACCTCATATCTCCGGTAGCACAAGGCAGGATCTAAACAGATACGGTCCTTGGGAGCATCAGAGTTGGGGCAGAAGTAAGGTGAGGTGCAGAACCACCATCTGTCCCTTTTCTTCTCTCTACTTCCAAGTCAGAGTCAACAGAGCTTCTCATCGCCGCTGTATTGCAGGTGCTCAATACACACTCCCCTGAACAGCGACCAAGGGCAGAGGGCTTTTACTCCTCACGACCAATGACCAGGCCCACATCCAGGTCTCATGAAGCCTGAGGCTTACTCAGCGGAAAAGAATACAAATTCTTATTTTGGCAGTTTTCAAAAAGACAGATGGCAGGAGGAGTGCCTCGAAACAGGCTCCTGTAAGAAAGAGACCTGAGACAGAAACGGCTTAGCTTCCTGGTAAATCCTCCTCTGCTCATGCTCACCAATGTCACTTCACAGAAGAGAGTCAGGTAAGGAGAAGGGTCAGCCTTCAGAAAGTCTTTTTTTTTTTTAATTTAATTTGTTTTTTATTGGGGTATAGTCATCTTGGGCTTCCCAGGTGGCTCAGTGGTAAAAAATCCACCTGCAATGCAGGAAATGTGGGTTTGATCTCTGGGTCGGAAAAATGCCCTAGAGAAGGAAATGCTTGCCTGGGAAATCTCACAGACAGAGGAGCCTGGCGATCTATAGTCCATGGGATCACAAAGTTCAGTTCAGTTCAGTTCAGTTTAGTCGCTCAGTCGTGTCCAACTCTTTGCGACCCCATGAACTGCAGCATGCCAGGCCTCGTTGTCCATCACCAACTCCCGGAGCCTACCCAAACTCAAGAGTTGGATATATCTTAGCAACCACTACCAACAATATAGATGCCTTACAAGGTTGTGTTAGTTTCTGCTGAATAAGAATACACATATCCCCTCTCTCTTGGATGTCCCTCCCACCTTCCAACCCCCATCCCATCCACCCAGGTCATCCCAGAGCACCAAGCTGAGCTCCCAGTGCTATACAGCAGGTTCCCACTAGCTATCAGTGTTACACATGGTAGGGCACATACGTTAATCCCAGCCTCCCAGTTCATCCCTCTTCTTTACGCCTAATCCTGTGTCCACATGTGAATTCTCTACACCCTTGCCTCTATTCCTGCCCTGAAAATAGGTTCATCTCTACGATTTTCCTAAATTCCACATACATGTGTCAATATATGATAATTGTTTTTCTCTTTGTGATTTACTTCACTCTGTTGTAGACTTTCGGTTCATCTATATCTCTACAGATGAGTCAGTTTCAATTCTTTTTATGGCTAAATAGTATCCCATTGTATATATGTATGTACTGATGGTCAGCTACACGTAATCATAGGGTAGTTTTTTAAAAAAAAAAAAAAACTTCAGGATTTCCTGGGGCATTTTAAAATTCTTTTTCTCACACAATTTGAAATCACTGTTAAACTGTCTATATAAAACAACACACAGGTAAGTGCCTTCCAGATTACATTTTAACTCATTGACGACTGAGGCCATCAATGAGATACTTTGAGTTGCCAGATTATCTAACTTTGGGGAAGGCTATAGTAAATCTTTCTTGAGAGAATGTGTGTCTTTGAACAGTTTTGGAATGTAGCATTGATTTGGAAAGGCTCTTGTTTTCTGTTTGTTTCTTTTCTTTATTTTTTTTCCCTCTAAA
Source organism: Neotragus moschatus (assembly GCA_006410615.1). Classification (NCBI taxonomy): domain Eukaryota; kingdom Metazoa; phylum Chordata; class Mammalia; order Artiodactyla; family Bovidae; genus Neotragus; species Neotragus moschatus. Next base: position 28,328 of record SJYA01003780.1, on the reverse strand, counting down.
TTCAGGCTCAATCAGGGCCCTCTCATGTAATATTGTATGCATAGGAACCCTTCTATAGTGCTTCTTAAGTGCTTAAGTAAGTGCTGGGGGAGGGAAATTGAACTCTTGGACCTGGTGTTATTAAAAAAAAAAAAATCCCAACAGGTAATTTCTCAGATGACTGTCCATTTTAAGAGCTACTGATGTGAATCAGACATTAAGATAAAAAGTGTCTCGTCACAGTCAAGCTTTTTTAAAAAAGATTTTTTGATGTCAACCATTTTTAACGGTTTTATTGAATTTGGTACAACATTGCTTCTGTTTTACTTTTTTTTTTTTTTCCATTAGACATGTTGGATCTTAGTTCCCCACAATCAGGGATCCAACCTGCAGCCCCCAGCATCGGAAGGTGACATCTTAACCACTGGATGAAATCCCACAGCTAAATATTAGTAACAATGCAGTTTTGAAATATATGAACTAGTTTTACTGAAGACGGAAGATGTTGACACTCCACGATGAGCTTCTTAGGAACTGCCAGCCCTTTACAGCTACAAATCTGTGTGGAAAAGAAATGTATCCAATTCTGTGCAACAGAAATAAAATTCAAACATACATGACATCTGAAACTTACAGAAAACTGTGACGGTTGTCTGTGCCCTCAACTGTAGTTTGCTTGTGTAAATTAACAGTGACTCATTGGTTTCACTGTTTTTTTTTTTTTTTTAATTTTCTTTTATTGAAGGATAATTGCTTTACAGAATTTTGTTGTTTTCTGTCAAATCTCAACACGAATCAGCCATAGGTACACATATATCCCCTCCGTTTTGAACCTCCCTCCCATCACCC
>SJYA01003780.1:0-22500 GCA_006410615.1 Neotragus moschatus | reverse complement strand
AGACGGGCTTCCCCGGTGGCTCAGTAGTAAAGAATTTGCCTGCAATGCAGGAGCCACAGGAGATGCCGGTTCAATCCCTGGGTCAGGAAGATCCCCTGGAGGAGGGCATGGCAACCCACGCCAGTATTCTTGCCTGGAGAATCCCATGGACAGAGGAGCCTGGCGGGCTACAGTCCACGGGGTCACAAAGAGTCAGACACGACTGAAGCAACTGGCCACACACGTATGCATGCATCAGACAACGTGAAAAGAAATGAGGATACAAAGAGAAACAAACACACCTGATACCTTCTACGGCTCCCTGTCTAGTGAGCTTTTTGTGGATGGAGACAAGAATTTTAATACTTACCATTTTATGCTCTAGATACAAAAATAATTTCCAAATAGCATAAATATTCAAATATTAAGTATTAAACTGTATTAGTCACTATAAGAAAATATAGCAACAGATTTACGTAGTTGGATTTGTGTAATTTATGAATTGGGGAAAAAAGTATTCACCAAAATGTTTCGGAAGACAGCAACATACTTGGTTGGCAGAATTTTTGTTTGTTTTGTTTTAATTTGGCTGCATTGGGTCTTAGTTGTGGGATCTTGGTTGCAGTGCCCGAACTCTCTAGTGGCCGTGAGTGGGCTTAACTGTGGCTTAGTTGCCCCAAGACAGGTGGGGTCTTAGTTCCCTAACAGAGTTTGAGCCTGCTTCCCCTGCTTTGGAAGGCAGATTCTTAACCACCGGACCACCAGGAAGTCCTGCAGGCAGAAATGTTTGATAAGCTTCTTGGGGTACAGGTCAGGACCCTCGAAGAATACTTACCTGTCAAAAGATGGTTCATTGCTTGCTTTACGTAATAAAAGAACGTTGTGTGCCCACTAGAGAGAGAGATCAAAAGGAGATTTGGCAAAAGATGGTGTGATGCTTTGCATTTAGTGGTGATGTTTCCTTCCTCCTGAAACCTCCCTCCCTGCCCTCTGCCAGCCTCCACCAAACAATTGGTGTGAGTGGATTTATTGGGGAAACCAGTGAATGGACTGAGCTTCCTCCACACGGAGCCTGTGGCTGCAGTCGCCACGCTGGACTGACAGCAACGACATCTGGTTTACATTGACCTAATCGCAGGGTGGGGATGGACGCGCAAGCCTGACCCTGCAGGCAGGAACCATAAAAGAGACAGAGGCTAAATATGACTACATCACATGAAACAGATTCCTAATAGTTTAAAATGCCATAAACAAAGTTAGTGTGTCAAAGACAAACTGGAATGAGTTTTGTTTGCCGGGTAAATGAAGTTTATCTTTATAAAAATTTTTTTTATTTATCATTAAGAAAACAAAGGCAAACACTCCAATAGAAATATAGGCAGAGAGCTGGGCATTTTCAAAAGGAAAAAATATATAAATCATCAGTTAACACATGAAGGAGTTTGTTGTTGTTGTTCAGGCTTTCATTCGTGGTTGACTGTGACCCCATGGACTACAGTACTCCAGACCTCTTTGTCCTTCACCGTCTCCCAGAGTTTGCTCAAACTCATGTCCATTGAGTCGGTGATGCCACTCAACCACCTCATCCTCTGTTACCTGGTTCTCCTGCCCTCAATCTTTCCCAGCATCAGAATCTTTTCCAATGAGTCAGCTCTTTGCTTCAAGTGGCCAAAGCATTGGAGCTTCAGCTTCAGCATCAGTCCTTCCCATGAATATTCAGGGTTGATTTCCTTCAGGATTGACTCATTTAATTCCTTGCAGTCCAAGAAGTGTTCATCCATAGCAAACAAACAAACAAACTAAAATTCACCATAAAATAATAACTAAATCCCATGGTTTGCTTATTAGCTTGGAAGAAAAAAAATCAGAATCCCCAGTGTTGCTTGACTGTGGGGTAAATGGGCACCTTCAGATATTGCTCAACAGAGATAAACTTTCCAAAGAATAATTTAACAATATGTTCTAAATCCTTAATTGTATATATCTTTAATGAAACAAATTCACTTCTGGGGACGTATCCTAAAAAAATATTTAGACACATGTGAAAATGTATGGGTACAGGGGTACTCACTGTACCTTATTTGTAAAACTGAACTATTTGAAACAACCTAATATTTCAGAGGCCACGGATTGGTGACCAAAACTATGCTGTGAAACACCAGGCAGCTGCTAAATGCTATGGTATAGGTGGATACGAGTGAATATTGGCATACAGTTCCAGTATAAACATTGTGAGGTGAAAAAATCAGGCTGGAAAAGGACATGTATATTTTGAAGCTAATTTTGACTGCAGACACCACACACAAAGGAACACAAAGGAAAAAATGCCCAAAGGACATTCACCGAGTGGTTTAGAGAGCTTATTTGCGGGGTGGTTGGACTAGAGGTGATTTGCAGAGTTTTCTGTTTGTTTAAATCTAACTGGTCTCCGGACTTCGCTTGTGGTCCAGTGGCTAAGACTCTGTGTATCCAACCCAGGAGACCTGAGTTCCAGCCCTGATCAGGGAACTAGATCGCACGTGTCACAACCAAGAGTCTGCACGCCAAAACTAAAAATCCTGTATGCATAGCTAAGACCCAGCACAGCCAACTAAATAAATTAATAAAATAAATTCAACTGGTCTCTAGGCTCTGAGTATCCTAGAAAGAAAGCTAGACGCTCACACCGTGAAACAATAAACAGAAAACAGCGAGCGTGGTAGGCTGTGCAGAGGAAGAGGTGAGATTGGGGTGTCAGGGGACCCAAAAGAGACCCATGGGAAGTCTCGGGGCAGATTCTGAACCGCTTCCTCTGGGGCACCCTCTCTCCCTCAAGTATCCCCCTGGAAGAGTGTTGCAGCACGGCCTTCAGGCGGGTGTCTACACTGCAAGTGTGACTCCTTCTGAACATCACCAGTGATCGGACCATCCCGAGCTCCAGGAGCCCATCACAACCTACCAGTGTACCCACTGCCCGCTCACCACTCCCCACCCCGCCAGCCTTGGAGCCTTGCTTTTGTGCCTGCTCCCAGGCTCTGCTCTCCACCTGAAAAGTCAGCCCCTATTCCTTGTTCGGTGACCTCCTTAAAGATAGCTCAGTTGTGGAATTCTCCATGAACCCTTCTCAGACCTACTGGATTGCTGTTTCCTCTGAGTTCTAGCCATAACTGCGTCTCACTCTTTGTGACCCCAAGGATGGTAGCCCACAAAGTGCTTCTGTCCAAGGGATTCTCCAAGCAAGAATACTGGAGTGGGTAGCTATTCCCTTCTCCAGGGAATCTTCCTGATCCAGGAATGGAACCTCGGGTCTCTTGCACTATTCTTTACCGTCTGAGCCACAAGCCATTATTCTAGTATATTCTAAAATATACTAGAATATATATCAAATATAAATATATTCCAGAATTTATACTAGAATAAACCTGACTTCTATTCTAGTATATTATAGGCGCTCTTCTTTGCTGTTGGATGCCAGGATCCTGTCTACAGGTCTGATCCGGTTCTCCATCCTGCCCTTCAAGATGGTATTATGGTCCTGCTGTCCCATAGGCCAAACCTCAAAGGTGAACTGCTCAGCTGAGCTGTGGGCGACTGCCCAGGAGCTTTCTCTGCTTTGCTACTTAGGATAAAGCCCAACCCCTTTACCATGACCTTGAAGCCCTCTTAGCTCTGACATTGCCTTGTGGGCCTGCTCCCCACTTTTGATTCTATTTCCACCTCTGGAATGTGGTCCCATGGCAGAAACTGGAGTGGTCGCCAGGGTGATAAGGAAGTCCCTGGCTCTTGCCCAGGGCCGTGACCTTGACTGTATATGCCTGGTTGTCAGGCACAACCCTGGTGTGTCCAGGGCCATGCAAGGAGGCTCAGCCATCCCTCGTCATTCAGGGCTCCAATTTCTCTCTCTCTGTTTTTTTTTTTTATTTGAATTGAGGTTTAGTTGGGCTTCCCTTGAAGCTCAGTTGGTAAAAAGTCTGCCTGCAGTGCGGGAGATGTAGGTTCCATCCCTGGGTTGGGAAGATCTCGTGGAGAAGGAAATGGCAACCCACTCCAGTATCCTGATCTGGAAGATCTCATGGACAGAGGAGCCTGGTGGGCTGCAGTCCACGGGGTCACAAAGAGCTGGGCACAACTGGGTGACTAACACTTAACTGCTTACTTACTTAGTTGCTTTACAATGGTGTGTTAGTTTCTGCTGTAGAGCAGAGTGAACCGGTCATGTGTATGCACCCGTCCCCTCCCTCCTGGACCTCCCGCCTCCCACCCCTCCAGCATGCCTCTTGGCCACCACAGAGCACCTCGCAAGCAGAGCCCTCAGTGCTATAGAGCAGGTCCCCGCCAGCCACCTGCTTTACATGTGAATGCATGTTGGTCTCCACCTGCCATCCACCCCTCCTCCCCTCTCCACACCCACATGTTCTTTTTCAACACCTATGTCTCTATCCCTGCCTTGCAAATAGGTTTGCCTGTACCGTCTTTCTAGATTCCACATCTACGTGTCCATATGTGATATTTTTTAGTATTTCCAAGCTATTGGTGGCCACAAAATTTTTGTAACTAGTATTAGATAGCATTTCTTAGCCTATTTTCTAAGACTAACTAGAAATGTGTGTACCCTGATGACACAACTGGGTATCATTCAGGCGTATACTTGTTGGGATTTTGATGTTAAGGAGTTGCTTGGCCTGAGTGGAAGTTAGGACTTTTGTCTCAAAGCTGGTCTGTTAAGGACTGACAAGGGTGGGCACGGAGAAACGTAGGTCACTTGGAATGTCTTCGGGAGGTGGCATTAACAAGACTGGCGATGTGTGCGATTCATGGAGGGGAGCATGGAAAGGGAAAGTCATGGAAGAGTCCTTGTGTTTGGCTGGAGCCGTTGCATATGCAGCGATGGCGGTGCATTTACAGAGAGCCGAAAGGCGGCCAGTGGGTGGGTCAGCACTTCGGAAGAGTTTATAGGGCATGTTGGGCCGCGCGGGGGAGAGGGAGGCGTTCTGTTACCAACGCAGTATGTTTGAGATGTCTGAGACACTCAGGTGAAGATGGCAATTATTGAGTGTGTGAGCCCAGAGCACACGGGCGGAGCTGGAGATAGACATCCTGGGGTCCTTAAGACAGACGTGAACGGCGTGAACACACGTTGGAAGCGTCGCAGACAGGAAGCGCGAGCAGGGTGAAAGCTGGGTCGCCGTGCATTGTCTTCCTGTGCTTCATCTTCCTCACCTGCAATATGGACACGGAAAAGTGCCAGGCATGTGCACTGCAGTGTGCAAAGCAGACCGCTGGCAGGAAGCTTCTATACCACGCAGGGGGCTCCGCTTGGCGCTCTGTGATGACCTGGAGGAACGGCATGAGGGCGGGCTGGGAGAGAGGGGTAGATTCATACCTGTCCTGCTTCACTTCACTGTACAGCAGAAACTAGTACGGCACCCTAAAGCAATTTTATAATCCAATTAAAAGAAACAGTGCCCGGCGTGTAGTAACGCTCAGGAAATAGAGCTTTAATTGTCAGCATTTTTTATAGGTTGGTAGAAAGGAGACAGAAAGGTCTGGGGAAAATGTGGAAAATACAATTCCTTCTGCAGAGAGTATGTGGGCCTGTGTGCACATATATACCTATTTTTTTAGCTTATTTTCCATTACAGGTTGTTATGCAATATTAAATATAGTTCCCTGTGTGACACAGTAAATTCTTGTTTTCCATCTATTTTGTGTATAGTGCTGTGCATTTGTTAATCCCATGCTCTTAATTTATCCCTCTTCCTCTCTTTCCCTTTCAGTAACCATAAATTTGTTTTCTATACCTGCGACTGGGTTTCCGTTTTGTATATAGATCTATTTGTATTAGATCTTGTATATTAGATCTTTGTATATTGATCTATTTGTATTATTTTTCAAATTCCATATACAAGTCATATCATATAATACTTGTTTTCTCTGTCTGACTTACTTTACTATTATAATCCTTAAGTCCATCCATGTTGCTGCAAATGATAACATTTCATTATTGTTTGTGATATTTTATCTTTAGATAGTCGTATTTTATATATATGTATATGTACCCATATAGATGGGCTTCCCAGGTGGTAAAGAACCCAATGCAGGAGACATAAGAGACACAGCTTCTGTCCCTGGGTTGGGATGATTCCCTGCAGGAGGGCATGGCAACCCACTCCGTATTCTTGCCTGGAGAATCCCATGGAAAGAGGAGCCTGGCGGGCTTCAGTCCACGGGGTTGCAAAGAGTGGGACATGCCTGAAGTGACTTAGACAGAACAGCACAGGACCCTTGTATATATTTATATATCATATCTTCTGAAACGAGGTATCTGTTAATGAAAAGTGGGATTGTTTCCAAGTCATGGCTATTGTAAATAGTGTTGCGTTGGCTACATGTAGCAATGATGCCTTTTTAAGTCACTGCTGGATGGTAAGAACAGCAGCATCGAAGCCCACCACCAGGTTTCTGTATAATATGATTCCAGCAAGTCCAGGACATTGTACAGGAGACAGGGGTCAAGACCGTCCCCATGGAAAAGAAATGCAAAAAGGCAAAATGGCTGTCTGGGGAGGCCTTACAAATAGNTGAAATCAGATTGATTATATTCTTTGCAGCCAAAGATGGAGAAGCTCTATATAGTTAGCAAAAACAAGACTGGGAGCTGACTGTGGCTCAGATCAGGGAACTCCGTATTGCCAAATTCAGACTTAAATTGAAGAAAGTAGGGAAAACCACTAGGCCATTCAGGTATGACCTAAGTCAAGTCCCTTACAATTATATAGTAGAAGTGACAAATAGATTCAATATACTAGATCTGATAGACAGAATGCCTGAAGAACTATGGAATGAGGCTCATGACATTGTACAGGAGGCAAGGATCAAGACCATCCCCGAGGGAAAAAAAATGCAAAAAGGTAAGATGGTTGTCTGAGAAGGCCTTACAAATAGCTGAGAAAAGAAAAGAAATGAAACGAAAGGAGAAAAGGAAAGATATACCCACTTGAATGCAGAGCTCCAAAGACTAGCAAGGAGGGATAAGAAAGCCTTCCTCAGCGATCAATGCAAAGAAATAGAGGAAAACAATAGAATGGGAAAGACTAGATATCTCTTCAAGAAAAACAGTGATACCAAGGGAACATTTCATGCAAAGATGGACACAATAAAGGACAGAAATGGCATGGACCTAACAGAAGCAGAAGATATTAAGAAGAGGTGGCAAGAATATACAGAAGAACCATACAAGAAAGATATTCATGACCCAGATAACCACATTAGTGTGATCCCTGGCCTAGAGTCAGATATCCTGGAATGATAAGTCAAGTGGGCCTTAGGAAGCATCACTAGGAACAAAACTAGTGGAGGTGATGGAGTTCCAGTTGAGCTATTCCAAACCCTGAAAGATGATGCTGTGAAAGTGCTGCACTCAATATGCCAGCAAATTTGGAAAACTCAGCAGTGGCCACAGGACTGGAAAAAGTCAGTTTTCATTCTAATCTTAAAGAAAGGCAATGGCAAAGAATGCTCAAACTACCACACGATTGCGCTCATCTCACACACTAGCAAGTAATGCTCAAAATTCTCCAACCCAGACTTCAGTAGTATGTGAACTATGAACTTTCAGATGTTCAAGCTGGATTTACAAAAGGCAGAGGAATCAGAGATCAAATTTCCAACATCCACTGGATCATAGAAAAAGCAAGAGAGTTTCAGAAAAACTTCTGCTTTACTGACTATGCCAAAGTCTTTGACTGTGTGGATCATAGAAAAATATGGAAAATTCTTCAAGTGATGGAAATACCAGACCACCTGACCTGCTTCCTGAGAAATCTGTATGTAGGTCAGGGAGCAACAGTTAGAGCTGAACATGGAACAACAGACTGGTTCCAAATAGGGAAAGGAGTATGTTGAGGTTTTATTGTCACTCTGCTTATTTAAATTATATGAAGGATATATCATACAAAACGGCAGGCTGGAGGAAGCACAAGCTGTAATCAAGATTGCTGGAAAAATATCAATAACCTCAGATACACAGCTGACACCACCTTTATGGCAGAAATCAGAGAACTAAAGAGCCTCTTGATGAAAGTGAAAGAGGAGAGTGAAAAAGTTGACTTAAAACTCAACATTCAGAAAACTAAGATCATTGCATCTGGTCCCATCACTTCATGGCAAATAGATGGGGAAACAATGGAAACAGTGATAGACTTTATTTTGGGGGGCTCCAAAATCACTGCAGATGTTGACTGCAGCTATGAAATTAAAATACCCTTGCTCCTTGGAGGAAAAGCTATGACCCACCTAGACAGCATATTAAGAAACAGAAACATTACTTTGCCAACAAAGGTTTGTCTAGTCAAAGCTATGTTTTTTTTTGAGTAGTCATGTATGGATGTGAGAGTTGGACTATAAAGAAAGATGAGTGCCAAAGAATTGATGCTTTTGAACTGTGGTGTTGTCCCTTGGAATTCAAGGAAATCCAAGCAGTCCATCCAAAAGGAAATCATTCCTGAATATTCATTGAAAGGACTGATCCTGAAGGTGAAAATGCAATACTTTGGCCACCTGATGTGAAGAACTGACTCCTTGGAAAAGACCCTGATGCTGGGAAAGATTGATGGCAGGAGAAGGGGACAACAGAGGATGAGATGATTGGATGGCATCACTGACTTGACATGAGTTTGAGCAAGCTTCGGGAGTTGTGATGGACAAGGAAGCCTGGTGTGCTACAGTCCATGGGGTCGCAAAGAGGCGGACACAACTGAGCTACTGAACTGAAGAGTAAATATAGTTGATGAGGCCGTGGCAGTGTTAGAGAGGATTGACTCCAATTTTGAAAGAAGTTTTACTGTGGTTTAAATGTTATGAAACTGCTTTGTATGCTATGAATAAATCATTTGTGAAAGGAAGTCTGTTGATGTGACAAACTTCATTGTTGTCTTACTTTGAGAAATTTCCACAGCCCCTCAATCTTCAGCAGCCACCACCCTGAGCAGTCAGAAGTCATCAGTGTCAAGACAAGAGCTCCCACCAGCTAAAATACTATGGTTCACTTCAAGCTCATTGGAGTTAGCATTTTTTAGCACTAAAATATTTTAAAATTTAGATATTTATTTTTAGACACAATACTATTGTACACTTAAGAGACTATAGTATAGTGTAAACACAACTTTTATATGCACTGGGAAGCCAGAAAATCTGTGTGACTCTTTTTTTTTTTTTTTTTTAATTATGGTGAACTGGAATGAAACGTACACTATTTTCAAGATATGCATGTGTTGCCGGCATTCTATATAAAAGGACTAAGGCTAAGATTGTTAGAAGCTTGCCCAAGGCCTCACAGTAATGGTTCTTAGATGAAAGTTGTACTGTTACCCTTTGCTGAAGTACTCAGTCTAGGGCTTCTCAAGTGCAAAATGAAAATACTTAAATCTTTTGTGTGTGTGTTGTGCTGATTTATTATACACTTAACACAGCATCTGGTCCTAATATAAGCATGGTACTTAGTAGGTATTTAAGCAGTATTAGTTATCTTCCTTTATATACAAGGAACAGGCAGGCAGAAGCCATGCCTGTCCTGTTATTGATTACCGTTCTATGCTTTTTCACATAACTGAAAATAGTGATTAAACAAACTTTAAGTCTTAAGAGTTTTTACTGCATTAGTGATTTGTAACAAGGCATTGATTCCACAGAGTAAGAGTCTCTGGGAAAGTGATATAGATTCCATACTGAGTCTTCCTCTTAAAGTGGAAACACTTCAAGAAGTTGAATAGGGAAAATATGCTCAGGACAGAACAAAATTTATTTCAGTTCAGTTCAGTTGTTCAGTCGCTCAGTCGTGTCCGACTCTTTGCGATCCCATGAATTGCAGCACACCAGGCCTCCCTGTCCATCAGCAACTCCCGGAGTTCACTCAAACTCATGTCCATTGAGTGGGTGATGCCATCCAGACATCTCATCCTCTGCACCCAATCCCTCCCAGCATCACAGTCTTTTCCAATGAGTCAACTCTTCGCATGAGGTGGCCAAAGTATTGGAGTTTCAGCTTCAGCATTAGTCCTTCCAAAGAACACCCAGAGCTGATCTCCTTTAGGATGGACTGGTTGTATCTCCTTGCAGTCCAGGGGACTCTCAAGAGTCTTCTCCAACACCACAGTTCAAAAGAATCAATTTTTCGGCATTCAGCTTTCTTCACAGTCCAACTCTCACATCCATAACTGACCACTGGAAAAACCATAGCCTTGACTAGATGGACTTTTGCTGGCAAACTAATACCTCTGCTTTTTAATATATTATCTAGGTTGGTCATAACTTTCCTTCCAAGGAGTAAGCGTCTTTTAATTTCATGGCTGCAGTCACCATTTGCAGTGATTTTGGAGCCCCCCAAAATAAAGTCTGACACTGCTTCCACTGTTTCCCCATCTATTTCCCATGAAGTGATGGTTGATGCAAAAATAATTCTGTTTTTACATTTTGAACTTTGCTGTTAGATACTGGAATGCATTCTTAAATAAATGTTATGCTGTACATCATTTTAATGTGCATTTCTCACTTTGTTAGTTTTTTTTTTTTTGCTAATTATTTATTATTTGCTGTTTATTTTATATTTATTTTTAACTAGGGGAATGATGTAGGCCAAAAGCAAATTGAAGTGATTTTCTTATTCGAATTCAAAATGGGTCATAAAGCAGCAAAGACAACTCGAAACATCCATAAGGCATTTGGCCCAGGAACTGCTAACAAAAGTACAGTGCAGTGGTACTTCAAGAAGTTTTGCAAAAGATGAAAGCCTTGAAGATGAGGAGTGCATTGGCTGGCCATTGGAAGGTGACAGCAACCAACTGAGAGGATCATTGAATCTGATCTGCTTACAACTATACAAGAAGCTGCTGAAGAACTCACTGTTGGCTGTTCTATGGTTGTTCAGCATTTAAAGCAAATTGAAAAGGTGAAACACCTAAATACGTGGGCGCCTCGTGTTTTTGCTCAGTCGCTAAGTTGTGTCTGATTTTTTGTGACCCCATGGACTGCAGCACTCCAGGCTCCCCTGTCCTTCACCACCTCCTGGAGAGTTTGCTCAAACTCATATCCAGTGAGTCATCCAACCCTCTGATTATCTGTCATCCCCTTCTCCTCCTGTCTTCATCTTTGCTGGCTGAAAATCAAAAAATTTGCTCTTTTGAAATGTTATCTTTTCTTATCCTACACAAAAGCAATGAACCATTTCTTGATCAGATTGTGACATGCCACTAAAAATGGATTTTATATGGCAACTGGCAATGGCCAGGTCAGTGGTTGGACCAAGAAGAAGCTCGAAAGCCCTTCCTAAAGCCGAACTTGCACCCCCAAAAAGGCCATGGTGACCGGTGGTCTGCTGCCCATCTGATCCACCAAAACTTTCTGAATCTTGGTGAGGCCACTACATCTGAGAAGTATGCTCAGCAAATCGATGGGATGCACCAGAAACTGCAACCGCTGCAGCTGGCATTGGTCAACAGAAAAGGCCTGATTGTTCTCCACAAGGACGCCCGACCACATGTCACACAACCAATGCTTCAAAAGTGGAATGAATTGGGCTTTGAAGTTTCGCCTCATCCACCATATTCACCTGACCTCTTGCCAACTGACTACCACTTCTTCAAGCATCTTGAGAACTTTTTGCAGGGAAAATGCTTCCATAACCAGCAGGATGCAGGAAATGCTTTCTACGAGTTCGTTGAATCCCAAAACAAGGATTTTTATGTCACAGGAATAAACAAACATATTTCTTGTTGGCAGAAATATGTTGATTGTAATGGTTCCTATCTTGACTAATAAAGATGTTTTTGAGCCTAGTTTTAACGATTTAAAATTCACAGTCCAAAACCACAATTACTCTTTCAGCAGCCTTAATCATCCTTCACGTCATTAAAGATTGTCTCAAATCTCCCCTTTAAAACTCATATGTAGACTAGGTGACTCAGATTTTAAATGGGTTCAACACGTGCCTTTCTGGCATAACAGAGTAGCAGGCATTGTTCCTGCTGACTTTATATTTCAATCATGGAGGGACATCGTGAACAATTCAATATATTGGTCATAACTACAAGACTAAAGAGCTCATTATCACTTGTGTCAAAAGCAGAATCATCACTTTTGGCAGATAGTTTTCGGTATCCAAATATCAATGCTAAAATACTATCCAACAGATCGACCAGTTCATTTTCTGGAGATGTGTTTTGTAGTGGACTCATTTTGGCTATCCTGTTGACCTAGATCGACGTCACATCCAGAGCATTTTCAGTAGTGCCTGGCACAAAGCATTTAACACCCACTCCAGTATGCTTGGGCTTTCCTGGTGGCTCAGCTGGTAAAGAATCCACCTGCAATGCAGGAGACCTGGGTTTGGTCCCTGGGTTGGGAAGATCCCCTGGAGAAGGGAAGGGCTACCCACTCCAGTATTCTGGCCTGGAGAATTCCATGGACTGTATAGTCCATGAGGTTGCAGAGAGTCAGACTCGACTGAGCGACTTTCACTTTCACTTCAAACATTTAACAAGTACATTTTCTGGGCAGCTCTGAAAATCCAGATTTCCATCACCAACACAAGACTGTCTTCTTCAATCCTGAACTTCAATCACCAACACAAGACTGTCTACTTCAGTCCCGAACTGTTCAATGAACTTCAAACTCCAGAGACAATTGATCAATGAAAGAGTAGGATGTCTTACTCATTCATCTCTCTTAAGCTCTATTCCTACAGCTCAGTTTTTCATAAGAAAATGACATCACCGTTCTAAGTTATTTTAGCTGAACAAATGAATAGTAAAAGAAAAACGCATGTTTTGGATTTGGACAAACTTCAATTCACATTAATTGGTACAACTATTAATAATTAATAGTTTCAAGATTTTGAGCCAATTAACTCTATATGCCACTTCCCCCACCTGTTGTTAGTGTTGAATGTAGTATTTAACAGAATATGAAGTTCACCTTTACTTGGTAAGTGATTGATGCTGGTTCATCTTTCTCCCCCTGCCTTATTGAGAACTGATATCATATGACTTGTATGGAGCAAAGTTCTATGTCTTTGATTGAAAAATGCTGTATCTACTGCCTATTTGTTGATTCCAGGGTTATATAAAGAATTATTGAATATTTTTTCCCTTAGGGTTGAGTGCTGGAGATATTTTGCTTTTCTTATGAACTATTGTATGATATACTTCATGAAATTAACAAATCAAAACTTGCCACTCACTGTGGTTTTGTTGTTGTCATGCTTTTCTTTGGCTTGCTGTAAGCATGACACTAACTTCCGTGTTCCAGACAGTAGGCATTTGTAACTTAAGTCTTCTGGTAAAACTGTCATCTCTCAGCCTGCTTTATTTGACATTTGCTCTTAAAAGTGGATTTAATGGTTTAATTGTTTCTATATCTTTTATGGTGAACTGTACAAATCCATTTTGAAACCACACAGAATATAAATAATAAATGAATGAAAGAATAAAATTGCTTGGTTTTATAGATATTAAGTGCAGAATTAATCCAGGCACGGTGATGTTTTCAGTTATATCATTCAAGAGAAATGAAAGAAACTTACCGTCTGAAAATTCTTAAATCTTAATGCTTCCTGCTCAGGAAATGATTGGCAGTAACATTGGCCAGCCATGCACAAATGAAAATGGGGAGGGGATGGCACACGGGTTATTAGATTTGAGAAAAATGCACCCAAGGCTTTGGACATTTGCAAGATAGGATCAGTAACATGGGACATTTTTTTTTTTTTTTTTTTTTTTTTGCAAACTCCGAAGCAATGTGCTAGCCACTGAACTGATGATGGGCAATCATGAAACAAGACCCCCTCCTTTTTTATAGTTCTCTGTAATATGCAGTCTTTTCACAGAACAGGTTCCATTCAGATTTCCTTTCTGCCTACCAAACTGCTAATAACAAAAAAGTCTTCTTTTAATTTAGCTTAAATATTTTTCTTTTGGCAGATGGGGGACAGGGAGGAAATGAGTTTGTTTTGGATTTTTTCAAAGAAAATTCTAGTATGTCTGTATCAAGTAAATTGTCAAGTCATTTAAATATAAGATTAGTATTTGGTGAAAGAATGAGTTAAATACTTTTAAAAATAATTTGAGTCAATAATAGAATAGATTTCTAAACCTGTCGTTATTTTGAGCTGTATTGATCTCCAGATGTTACCACGGTGATATTTATCATTTTTAATGTAATATTTCTTATTTATAATTAATTTCAGCATCTTAGCTTCTTCTCTGGAAAGAGACTTTTCATGTTGATGAGCATGTGTGAATAGTTGTGAATTTCATACATTCCTCCCATGTTTCATATAGATTTAATATGAATAGGTCATGGAATGTTTATTTCCATTAGATAAATGAGGTAAAGTTGACTGAGCACTACATTGCACCTGTGAGGTAAGAGAACATATCCTAGGGAATACGGCATCCGGACCTGTTATAGGGGTGCTGGTACCAAGGAAAGTCACCTTGGCATTATTTTTAACTTCCATATCCTTTGTCTACTTGGTTTAACCTGCATTTCTTTGAGTTTTGACCTTTTCAACTAGCCCTTTTTGAGTGGTAAGTTATCTTACATCTTCTGTTCTTCAAAATAGTGATTCTTGAAGTTTGTAAAGCTTGTTAGAAATACAGACTCTTGGTTTTGTCCTAGTCCCACTGAATCAGAAAATTTTCAGTGGGACTCAGCAATCTGTTTTAAAAGCTCCTCAGGAAGTTCTGATCTATATTAAAACATCAGAATCTCTGCCTTAATCTATTGGCCTTAAACTAAAGTCATACCTTTCCAGTGGGCTTTCTGGGTGGTGCAGTGTTAAAGAATCTGCCTGCCAATGCAGGAGACTCAGGGGATGTGGGCTCTATCCCTGGCACAAGAAGATTCCCTGGAGTAGGAAATGGCAATCCACTTCAGTATTCTTGCCTGAGAAATCCCATGGACAGAGGAGCCTGGTGGGCTACAGTCCATGGAGTCACAAAGAGTCAAATATGACTGAACACACACTCATGCCTTTCTAATATGAATTTTTGGTTCTTCCCTTATTGGGTTCAAATCATCAGTTCTGGGATATGAACCAAGAATATATTAAAATAGACAACTGGTGAAAAATCTCATCACTGATCATATTTTCTATAGTGAGATTAATAGCATATTTTCATAGGCACGTTTTTAGAGAAGAGTTTATATTTGATCTTTATAGTCATGACAAGAGATACTGCATGGAAATTAAGGAAGGAAAGTATGTGTGTGTGTGTGTGAGTTCACAAACTTCACAATGATGATTTTCAATCTTATTGTTAGAAATTATATTCTCTGAAATGGATAAAAAAAGATCACTGAGTAATTTTTATTTTAGAAAATGTGTCAAGGTATTAGGTATTTCATTTGAGAAGCTTTTATTTGTTTTTTGACAAGGAATACTTTTGCAGCTAAAATTTTGCTCTTAGTCTAAGCTCTTTGATTGTTTTAAACATTTTACCAAACTACCACTAAGTCCATTTATAGCTTCCTCTTTATGTGAAAAGTCCTGCTCCAGGCACACATTGGGAAAAATTATAGGGTACTTCTCAGGTGGATCAATTGCTGGGATGAAACGATATACTCCATTATATAGAACTTGGCCAGCTGGTGACCTGTCTGAGTACCAAGACTTTGTTAGTCCTTGAGTCTGGAGCAGTGGGTCTCTTGCAAATACTTGAATCTGAGATACAGGATAAATCCTTGTCCCTAACTAGGCATTCTGGTTGCCAGTTTGTCATGGACAATGGAATTTGGCAATATGTAAAGACACAGAGTGTGTTCCCTGATGTAATTGCAGAAATATTATTTCTGCTGTCTAATAAGTGTTTCACTTTGCCAATATCCCAGGCAGAGCTGTATGATTTCTTTCACAGGCTTCAGGCAGTCCTTCACTCCAGAGTGCGATTCTAAATATCCATCAGAACGCTTAGAGGGCTTATTAAAGTAAGATGTTGGACCTCAGAGTTCCTGATTCAATAGGATTGGGGTGGGAGTGAGGCAGTGGTAGTTCTAAACAAGCCTGCAGGTGATGCTAATATGGATTCTCCTAGGAGCATACTGTGAGAATGACGTTCTAATGCTGCCTTTCTCAAAGCCAGATCCTCAAATCAGAACCACCTGGGCTGCCTGCTAATCTCCCGACCCTCAGGACTATCCTGATGGCCTGAATTCAAATCTCCGAGGTGTTATGTCACTGATTTGTATTTGATCAAGTGCCCCAGGTGATCCAGACGCACATTCACGTCTGAGACAGTTAGAGGGGGAGGACTGGGAACACAAATCAAGTCTTCTTTTCAATGTAACCAGTTTTAAACCATGGCTTGGCATTTCTGGTTGTTTTATACATAGTAGTTGAATGAATTAACGGTAATGAATGTAGGCAGGCAATTAGTAGCTACTCTGTTTGCTCCCAGGATCTTTTCTTTATTCTGCTCTAAGCTGCATCATCCACATTTTAACTCCCTGCTTCTTTGACTGTCTTCATTTAGACGGGGACTTTATCTTTTTGTTCTGTCTAGTGTCAGAGGTCTGGAACAAAAGGATCATTACGTAGAATCCCTAAACACACGGAGTGCAGTTGGCATAAGTGACATTTCAGAGGAGAAGAGAACACATGGGGGAAGAAGGAAACAGATCACTTAAGTTTGATGAGACTAGTGTGTGCTAAGAATTTTGTGGGTGGTCAGAAATAGAATGGTAAAGAATGTGAATGACAAATGGCAAGTCAGGCATTTCTTCCCAAATTAACCTTGACGGGGGCGGGGGGCGCTTCCCCTGCGGCTCAGTGATAAAGAATCCACGCGCCAATGCAGGAGACATGAGAGAGGCAGGTTTGATCCCTAGGTCGGGAAGATCCCCTGGAGGAGGGGATGGCATCTGCGCCAGTATTCTTGCCTGGAGAGTCCCATGGACAGAGAAGCCTGGCGGGCTACGGTGCATAGAGTCACAAAGAGTCGGACATGACTGAAGTGACGTAGCACGCATGTACAAACGTGACAGATGAAATTCATGTGTTAGTCTATGATTTATTTAGCCTTTCCTTGTTGAGAGGAAAAATGACTTTCTTAGGGTTACTTTGCCAATATGTAAAAAAAATCTAGAGTAGAAATGGATTATAGATGTGGAGAACAGTTCCTGATACTGTGGTTGAAATAAAGGATTGTTATAATGTCCTTGTTTCTGTTATTGTCCACACCCATTGTCTAAATTATAAACTCTGTTTAGTCTCCTGTGAATGGGTTTACAATGCTCTGATTCTTAATAGTCTTATTTAATTTTCTGTTCTGTGCTTCATAGACTGCCTCCTGAATTTCAAACCTCTCATCAATGTATTTGTAAATGACTTGAATTTTCAGTCTCTGTCCAAACAACCTGGATTCCTAACAGTCCACTCTGTTCTTTGAGGTCTGTGTGCATTGGTACTGGATTGTTTCTACCACATGCATCCCAATCATAAACTGCTTCTGTCACGAGTATTCTGCCCTCAAGTCTGTCTGCAGTCTTAAGATTCTTGCACCAGATTCGTGGATTTTGCCCCCATGTCCACACAGTCCCCATTGTAGTCTCCTCATTTGCATCACTGATGCTGCTTGCCCCTCTTCCAAGAGCATACTAGGGCAAATTAGTTTGTACTTCCATTTCAATTTTTTAATTAGAAATGAAATGCCAAAAATGTCTCAGGATATATACAATGGAATATTACTCAGCCACAAAAAGGAATGCATTTGAGTCAGTTCTAGTGAGATGGAGGAACCTAGAGCCTGTTAAACAGAGTGAAGAAAGTCAGAAAGAGAAAAACAAAATCGGTATATTAAGGCATATATATGGAATCTAGAAAAACGATACTGATGAACCTATTTACAAGGCAGGAATAGAGACACAGACACAGAGAACAGATTTTAGACCCAGTGGGGGAAGGAGAAGGTGGGATAAATTGAGAGGGTAGCATTGACATGTATGCACTACCATATGGAAAACATAACTAGTGGGAAGCTTTGTACAGGAACAGGGAGCTCAACCTAGTGGTCTGTGACAATTTAGAGGAGTGGGGTGGGCTGGGAGTGGGGGAGAGGTTCAAGAGGGAAGGGCACATGTATACTTATGGCTGATTCATATTGATGTATGGCGGAAGTCAACACAATATTGTAAAGCAATTATCCTCCAATTTAAAAATATTTTTTAAATGTCTAGGGAAATGGTTTTATTATCAACTAGAATTTCAGAGCCTGCGAAGGTTTAACTTTTCTTTCATATTATGTGAGAATTAGATTTTCTGAGGTTAGTGTATGTTAAAACCATACAAAGACATTTAGTTTAGATTCTGGGCTTAGAACATTAAAGTCTGTTTTGTTTTATTTTGTTTTAAAACATTGGCCTGCTCAAAAATTGTAAGGGACATAGAAAATTATTCACTGTGCAGGAATGTCCCATTCATTATGAGTGGGGAATGTCCCACGCATAGACCACTAGCACTGGTTGATAAGCCACATCTCCTATTATTATGGCAACCAAAACATGCCCACAGGTCTCCCAAATGCGTGCTAAGGGTTGGCACCACCTCTAAAGAGAACTGCTGGTTTAGACTGTTCAGTTGTCAAGTGCTGGAACTTGGAAGGAACCCATGGAGCATGTGTGTGCTCAAAACCTGAACAACATTAGCAAGAAGGAAACGAATGACTTTTTGGGTAGGCATCCACCAATGTGTGCTGCGAGGAAAAGGCTGGATAATATTCTATAATGTCCCTTTTCACTACAGAATCCAAACTACTTAAAGTCATAGAAAGCAATGTAAGATCATTTATGCATAAACAATAATCATGGATAATGGATATTTACATTATATATACATTCATAAATCATGACTCAAAATAGAAATTTCTTCAATTGCTAAATATAATTAATAGAATTTCCCTTAATGATAAATGAAAGATATAGCAATTGAGATACTTAAAGTCTAAACTTGAAATAAATAAAAAAGCTGTCATGTGGTATTTTAGGACAGTGTTAGTGACTAAAATCTCTCAATGTAGGATAGTAGCACTTTTGATATTATTGAGAGCAAAAGAAGTCAACACTATTTAATTCAAATTTTCCAAATTAAAACTATGCATTATTTTTATCTCATTTCTTTTGGAGAAAAGGATATATATATATATATATATACAATCTTTTTTTTAAGGCAAATTAGCCCTCATTGCTCTTTTTCTAAAAATTTATTTATTTGTCTGTGCCAGGTCTTAGTTGTGACATTAAGATCTTTACTTGTGGCATGCCAACTCTTTGTTGCAGCTTCTGAGAGTAGTTCCCTGACCGGGGATTGAACCTGGACCCCCTGCATTGAGAGCACAGAGTCTTAGCCCCTGGACCACTAGGGAAGACCTAAATATATTCTTTTATTCTTCTCCATATGGCTGTTATAACAGATGATCAGGGATCATCTGTAAAGTATTAGTATCTAACATAGTCTCTGAGGCCAGTATATGTTTGGTAGGTGTTTGCTGCATAAATAAATGGTTTCAGTGAAACATTTCAGAAAAGATGATGCAGATCTAAGAAGATCTTATCATAAATAGTTTTAATATTGGAAACAAATTTTTCTTTGCACATTTCTAAGCGCTTTTACTCCAGATTATCGTGTGTGGGCTAATAGATATTTTTTCCTGTGTGAAATGCGGGATTATATGATGATCACAGATGACAAAGGATTAGTAATCATCAAAAGAACAGGCTTCTCTGCAGCTCATTGCCATTCTGGCTGTTCACTTGTCTCACGTTTTGGTTGTTCTTTTCCACAGGGATTCGATAAACAAGTGGATGTGTCATATATTGCCAAACATTACAACATGAGCAAAAGCAAAGTTGACAACCAGTTCTATAGCGTGGAAGTGGGAGACTCAACGTTTACGGTTCTCAAACGCTACCAGAATCTAAAGCCTATTGGCTCTGGGGCTCAGGGAATAGTCTGGTAAGTAGGATGGATTTAACTTCTATTTTTAGAGGGAACCAGCTGTATATGTTGACTAGCCACAGGCACACGCATACAAATAAACAGTATAACTTGAGATGGGAAATATACATTCTACCAAAGAAAAATAAATTTATGAACATTATTAGAAATTTATTGACCCGTTGGTTAACAATATGTACACCTTTGCTTGTGACTGGCTTTTTCCTAGTTAAAAAAAAAAAAAAAATCCATCAGACAACAACCATAGAGGAACCAAGAAAACCAGAGTTTTTGCTAAAGCATTTCAAAAATCTTATTTGGATGTTCTCACAGCAAGAAATGAGGAAATATGTGTTCAGATAGCCAGAAAATAAAATTATCTACTCTGAAGAAGTATAAATGAGATCTCAAGTGTTTCAGTGACTTTTAAAGTTTAATGTTTAAATTCGGTTGCCTATTAGAAAAGAGGTATTAAAAAAAATGTTTGTTGAGTATTTCCAAAATGGAAAGATTTTGGGCTCCTTGGTAGCCATTCTTTTTGTGACATTTTGAGTGGCAAATTGAAATGATGGCAAACCAGGATCTAATTTACTGGTTATAAAACTCTTGCAAAAGTGATGATATCAGATTAGTAAGCATTTTTTTTTTTGTAGTTTTAACTTGTAATTTAGCCACCAGATATATTTAGTGTGAACTTCTTAGTGTACTTTTCAATTTTGTGGCTCACAACTATAAGTAAAAATTTAGGACAATGCATTATAAGCATACATGTATATTGATATTTATTTATAAGGGATGTTTACTTATAACAATATATTTGTTGTATAAATTAAAGCTGTATTGGGGATATCTGTTTAAAAACACAAATATCCCTTTTAAGAGATGAATGAGATGAAGATGAAATAAACATTATTTTAAAATAGGTTGTTTTTTGTAAATAATTTTATGTATTTTATTATTTATTTTTGGCTGTGCTGGGTCTTTGTTGCTACAGAGGCTTTCCCTTGTTGCAGCGAGCAGGGGCTACTCTGTAGTGGTGGTGTGTGGGCTTCTCACTGTGTGGCTTGTCTTGTTGTAGAACACGTGCTCTAGAGAAAAGGCTCAATAGTTGTGGCACACAGGCTTAGCTGCTCCACAGCATGTGGGATCTTCCTTAATCAGGGATTGAAACTGTCTCTCTTGAATTGGTAGGAGGATTCTTTACCATAGAGCCACCATGGAAGCTCTCGATTTTGTTTTAAAAATCCTTTTCCCCCTCTCGTTTGATATATATATTCTTTTATATTCCATAAGATGATCCTAAAATCTGGTTCACTTCACTTTTAAAAAAATTTATTTTTAAGATGATTTTTTAAGAGTACTTTTAGATTCACAGCGAAATCAAGAGGATGATTCAGATATTTCCATTAATCGCTAGCTCATACACATGTATTGTATCCCCCAATCAACATCCTTCACAAGAGTGGTACATTTATTGCAACTGACGAACCTACACTCACACGTCATAATCACCAAAGCCCATAGTTTGCACAGATGGCACAGTGGTAAAGAATCACCTGCCATGCAGGAGATATAAGAGATGTGGGTTCAATCCCTAAATGGGGAAGATTCCCTGGAAAAGCAAACAGCTCATTGTTCTTGCCTGGAAAGGCCCATGGGCAGAGGAGCCTGGCAGGCCATTGTCCATGAGGTTACAGGGTTGGACACAACTGGGTGACTGAGCGCACACACACACACACACACACACACACACACAACTTCTGTATTACACAAAACAATTTCAAAGTGTGGTAGACAGATTAATGGTCCTTCAAATAATCCCCAGAATTCTTGGAATATTATCTTATTTGGCAAAAGGAACTTTTGCCGTATAACTTTAAGATGAAGGGGGCATTAAAATGGGGGGATTGATTATCCTAGAATATCAAGGTGGGACCATTGTAATCACATGAATTCTTAAAAATGGAAATGGAAGACTGCCGGGGTCCAGCCCTGACAAGGGATCCAGGGAATTTGAAGAGTAGAGACGGACAGGCGTCCTAGGAAAAACGTTTTTACTTACAGATAGAGAGGGATTAGAAAATTAGCAGAGAAAAGAGGCTGAATAACTTGGCTTACATGGAATACCAATCATCACCTACATAGGCCACAGGCATCTTTCCATTCTCCTGAGGGAGAGGAGGCACTGAGGCACCCCCGCCCCCGCCCCCGTCTGATCTTAGAAGCCCAGGCAGAATTAGTAGGCTTGGTGAGGACCCCCGAGCCAGATGGGAATTCAGCCAGAAAATAGTAGAAGATATTAGGGGAGAGAAAGAGGCTGAATAACCTGGTTTATGTGGGATACCAATAAAATTCCAAGACAAGGAGTTTGCACCCTCTACGTTGGACGCCGGCGCCACTTGAATATCGGAAAGGGGGCTTGAAAGCCGGGACAAATAAGCAGATGTGGCGGGCACCCACGCTCCAGATAGAAATTCAGCCAGAAATACGGAAAACAAGAAAGAACGACACGAGGGAATCAGTCTTTCCGGAAACTGATCCGTTTTCTTTATTTTCAG
>SJYA01003779.1:0-44936 GCA_006410615.1 Neotragus moschatus | reverse complement strand
GGGGGGGGTGGCGACCACAGCAAGGTCTGCCTGCTGCCCCCAACCGGCCGCCAGCTGGTCAGACAGGCCCTGCATGGGGCCGGGAAGGCTGGTCTCACAGAAGGTCAGCGTGGCAGATGGCAACGCTCCATTTCTGTGCCCCCGTTTTCTCTCCACCTTGGAGATGGCAGCATGTGCTGTGTGCCCCTCTGAACAAGGCGGCTCTGTCTGTGAACGCAGGTCAATCTATCTTCCTGGCCGGCTCACCGCAACCCCGAGAATCATTTTCTCGGGAGAGCCCTGCCCGGGCGCAGCAGGCCGAGGTCCCGTCTGTGTCCTTGCTGGCCGCCCTGCCCTGTCTCCAGCCCTGCCGGTGGTCCCTTCCCCTGTGACCGACCCCCTCTCCTGGGAAAGCACTCATCTGCCCCCTGCCCCCAGCCGGAGCTGCGTGGCGGGGAGGGTGTCTGGCAGGAAGGGCGGTGGAGGGGGCTCTCAGCCCTCAGGAGAGCAGGGAGCAGGGGCGTCAGGGCTGGCTGCAGACACCCGGCAGCTGAATCCAGGCCCTAATGCAGCGTCTGGGAAGAGGAGGCCCCCAGCAGCGGGAACACTGCGTGTGTTGAATGCCACGTCCTGTATCCAGGGAGGCTGTAGGTCTAGCAACTGCGGGCTCTACTTATTTGTTTAATTTTTATTTAATTTTGGAGTTCAGTTGATTAGCAAGGTAGAAATAGAGGCACAGACGTAAAGAACAAATGTATGGCCGTCAAGCCGGGAAGGGAGGGTGGGATGAATTGGGAGATTTGGGAGACTGGGACTGACACGCATACACTATTGATACCACGTGCAAAATAGAGAGCTCGCGAGAGAGAGCTCACTGCCAGCACAGGGAGCTGGGCCTAGTGCCCTGCGGTGACCTCAACGGGAAGGAGGTCAGAGAAGCGGGGCCTGCGCGTGCACAGCTGAGTCACTTTGCCGCACGGCAGACGCTGACACAGCGCTGTGAGCCGCCTGCGCTCCGAGAAAAGGCAACGGAAGGAAGCAGTGAAGAGCAGCGAGTCAGTGTTGGGCATGTGGCAAAGTGGTTCAGTCATGTGTGTGTCTGTGTGTGTGTGCACATATATACGGGCTTCCCTTATAGCTCAGTTGGGAAAGAAGCTGCCTGCAGTGCAGGAGACCTGGGTTTGATTCCTGGGTCAATCCCTTGGAGAAGGGCATGGCAACCCACGCCAGTATTCTTGCCCGGACACTCCCATGGACAGAAGAGCCTGGCAGGCTATACAGTCCATGGGGTCGCAAGAGTCAGACATGACCTAACCACTAAACCACCACCATATATGGACTCACACACGCAGGGGATCTACTTCTCACTGCATTTCCTGGACCAGATCACTTACTCCGTTAAACGAGCAGAAAGGAGACTGCCACAGCCACACCCAGACGCACAATGCCACAGTCCTCAGGACTCCCTGTCCTAACACCTGCCGTGGGGGCCACACAGCGAGCAGCCTCTGCTCAGTGTTTTGCTCAGGTCGTGGCCTCCAGGCTCTTTATCGAGGGAACGCACAGCCATCCTCAGGGAAAACGCGATGTCAGCGCCTGCGTCTCCACAGCGTGTGCGCGTGACCTTGTGGGTGCCGTCCCTGGGTGCACGGGAGGGCGCTGTCCCGTCCGACCCCAATGCCCCGTCCAGGAGACAAACCCAACTCACCCAGGAACCACAGAGCAGTGAGAGCTGGATGGAAAGCTGTATCTTAAGGTCAGGTGTAATAACACCTGGATAATAGCCGTTATGGTAGACAGGGGCTCCAAACCGGTGACTCCGGTTGTCGAAACAAAAGGGGCCATTTTCCAGGCGCTCTTTTGCCCAAACGACATAAGATTTTCTTTCCACTTTTCCCTGCTATGATTTCAGACTTGGACACCATCTCTACTGCACGTTGCTAGAACCAGACCATTTTTTAAATTAATTTTTAATAATGTGTAATAATCTGAGTGGCCCTGGTCTGTGTGCAGAATTAGAATTCCTCTGATAGAAAAAGAAATATTTGTGCAGAGTTTTATGAGCAGAGTTGACCTGAGGCTTCCCGAGGCTGGTGCAGAAATTGCCGCCCAGGCGGCTGTTAACCCTTCCCTGCTGGGGCGGCCTTTGGCTCAGCTTCCCCAGGCTCGGCCGGAGCATCCAGCCGCTACAGTTTTATTAGATGACGCAGACTGCAGGAAGAGCCTCCCAGATATTAAGAGAGGCTCTGAAATTGAACCTGGGCTTTATTTAAAAATGCCCAGAGACCGTGAGGTCACAGGTCAACCCTGATATCCCAACAGGCACAGAACCTCACCTGCGGCAGAGACCAAAAACCAACGTGCCGGCTCTGCTCCGACTGCAGGAGACCAGGAGCCGGTGGCGGGTCGCATCTGTCCCTGGCCCTGGAGACGTCCACCTGGGGCCTGTCACTGGGGACAAAGGGGGTCCTTGTAATGGGGGTCATTACTGCATTGGGCATGAGGTCGGGTGTCCCACCTCTTCCAAGAGGGGCCCGGATCACAGGGGTCCGTGAGGGTTAGGAAGAAGGCTTGTGCTCCCCTGGAATAAACAGCAGCAAGAACCCGGCCGCTGTCATCGGTGTGCTAATCTCCGAGACCCTCCTGTCCAGGAGAACATCTTTTCCTAGTGACGGGCTGACACCCGTCTCCCTGCCCTCATTCTGATCGTAGTTATGCTTTGATGACTTCCAGTGACTCCAAAACACTATTCTTCTTAAAACTATTGTTCTTAAAACCAGGTTGAAAATAGCTTCATTTCCAGCCCCCGTTCCCCAAGGGGAAGGGCAGACCTGAAACCGCAGCTATGAGGTTTCCAAGGAGCCGCTGAGGGCGGTTTGTTCTCTCTCGTCAGCCCTTTAACCAAGGTCCCTCTGGGCCGCAGCATCCTTTTCCGGCGTGAACTATTTCAGAGTGACAGTCATGGAGCAGTGCTTGGGTTATTAAACAGAACACACTGCTTGCTGAAAGTCTGAAACAAGAGCAAACCCTGTAACTGACCTTTGGAAGCATCTGTCGATTTTTCATCTGAGTTTTGGAGCAGATACCATAAAAATTTTTGCTAACCAAAAATTTAAAGTGATTCTGATCTATCTTGTTTGCCCACAGTGACCAGCTATTTTAAATCAGGGGCTGTTTTTCATCAGGAACAAACCCAGGTGACTGTGGAACCTGGGGGGCTTGCTTATTTCAGCAGGGAGATGCCCTGAGCTCGGCCCACTGGTTCTGAGCACCTGAGACAGCAACCCAGCCCTGTCTCGGGAGCCCTGCCAGGCACACGCAGGAACCCCCAGCATCTTGGAGCCACATGGAGGGCCCCTCAGGCACCCAGCCCCTCAGAAGTGTATGCCAGGGACTGATGCTCAGCAGAGCTGTGGCTCCAGCCTCCTGGTGTCCACCCCCCGACACTCCTTCCAGACACGGTTCCCCCACCCCAGGCCCTGAACCTGCTGGAGCAGCAGGACCTTGGGAGCACTGCGATGCCTGGTGACACCAGGCCCTCCTGTCCGCGGCCGCCAGCTGGGGAGAGAAACGGTGACGAGGCCGCTCATGCCGTGCGCACTGAACCCCACGCACGGCGTCCCCTGCTGCTGTCGGCAAGACTCGGGAGTTCTCGGTGGCAGCGAGGTCTCACTTCTCCTGCGACCACCGCAAAGTCCCAGCAGGGCAGTGGGAGTCCCAGCCTGGCCCGGGGGCTGCGGTGTCCCACGCAGAGGCCCCTCAGGAGCCCCTGTGTGGTCTCGGCATCCTGATGCCGCCTCCCAGCGCATCTGTGAGGCTGGGCTCTCGTCCCAGCACCTGAACCAGCCCTCTCACAAACTCTGCTCTCTGCCTTCCTCGGGGGACTGCTGGATACCACCTCCCTTGACGGTCCACCGGCCCTGGCAGAGACCTCGGCTGGGGCTCCAGCCCAGGCTGCCCTCCAGGGAAAGCCTTCACTCCCTGTCTGTGACCCCTTGTCGGTCTCCAGCTCCACAGCAGAGATTGGGCCGAGCCTGGGGAGGGGCCAGGCAGCGTCTGGGGGACAGTGTGTCGTGGGGATGCCCCAGTTCAGGGGCGGGAGGGCAGCACAGTGGCCTGGCCACTGAGAACAGCACAGCCAGGGCACCAACACGGACACAGCGACATCGCCTCCTAGAGCCCCTTCCCGCCCCCCACCAGGCACACCTGCCCCTCCGTCCAGCGGGACCAGAGCTGGAGGGCAGGAGGTTCTCTGCGAGGGCCAGTGGACCATCCCGGGGGAGGCACCAAATAGCGTCCTGCGGGAGGCAGCAAGGAGGGTTTATGAGAGGTCAGGCAGGTGGTTGTGCCTCCCATGGACCACGCGGCTGAAGGCAAAGGAGGGTGGTCCCCAGGAGATGGGGGAGCACAGGAGAGCCACGTGGCCCCTGACCACTGCCTGGCCCCTAGCATGGCCCGCAGCCAGCCTGGACAGCCCTGCTGGGAGCAGTGAAGACTAGCCTCTCTCTCCTCTGCCCTCCAATTTCTCCTGACTCCTCACTGGCCAAACCCGATGGGAAGCAGCCTCCCGAAGCTCCAGGCAGGTGCAGAGCATGAGAGGGGGCAGGGGTGAGGGGACAGGCAAGTGGAAAGCAGCTGCCCCGGGAGCCCTTCTCCCCAAGCTCGAGCAGAAGGACACCAGGCATGAGGAAGGGTGAGGAAGTGCAAGAGACTGTTAGTCGCTGGGTTGTGTCCGACTCTTTGCAACCCCATGGCTGCAGCCCACCAGGCTCCTCTGTCCATGGGATTCTCCAGGCCAGAACACTGGAGTGGGTAACCGTTTCCTTCTCGGGGATCTTCCCAACCCAGGGATCGAACCTGGGTCTCCTGCACTGCGGGCAGATTCTTTGCCATCTAGCCACCAGGGAAGAGCAACCGGACATGTCTTTCCTTTACTGAACTTTCAAACTGGATGCAGAGTCTTTGAAATGTCTGTTTGAAAGCTTTTATGACCATCCAAAGCTAATTGTTTAGCTAAAACATACTGCACTCAAGGGGCCTGCTGCGAGGGGGCAGAGCCAGCATATGTGAGCAGCAGTGGGCTCCAGTGTGGGCACCCAAGCCAGGCACATGGGTCTCACGGACCCACATCCAAACAGATTCATCCTCCCAGAGACCTCTGTGCCCCTGGAAATGGTTTGTGGCTCAGTTTGCACACCGTCTAAAGTGAAGCCAAAATCCCACAGAAACGGGAGCCCTCATACCCTTTCTTGGAGCAAGGAGCTCATCAGCAATGGAGAGCACTGGATTGAAAAATGATCACTTTAAACCAGCTCCCCCGTCCCCGCTGCCTACATGAGCTAAACCTATACGAGTCCTACAGAGACCTCCTGGGTGAGACAAGCAGAGCTCCCGCTGCCTGGGCCTTTTCTGCTCCAGCTTTTTTGCTGTTTCCACATCGCCAGCACTGAGTGTCTGAGGCTCTGCTCTGTGCCAGACACGTTGCCAGGGCGCAGGCTGGCCCACGTCTCGGCGCCAAGGAGGAGCTTGCTTTCGGGACCCAGCACACCCATGCACCCAGCTCCCAGCTTATGCGTCTCTCGTGGGGTCAGCAGCAGTGCCCTGCGGCCGTGAGGAGATGAAGTGGGTGCGCCAGGCACAGTCCAACAGAACTGACACTTTACAAAGGCTCGTAATTGGAGGCCAAAAGGGCCAGCAGGGCCCGGATCTTCTGACGTCTGACCCATGGACCTACTGAGACTAACTCTCCTTTATAACATATAAAGTGTTGTATAGGTCATATAACTGTAAATAAATAATTATCAAATTAAGAAAAAATCAAAGAGACACAAATGTTCAGGCCGGAGGAGCAACCCAAGAGAATATTGACTTTCTTTTATTTCTGGAAGGTTTGAACACTGTAAATTTACTTACACAGTCCCAATAAACCTAAATCGTTAAGGAAAAAACAGAAAGGAAATGGCTTTCTAGAGATGTGAAAGCAAATTTAAGTGTCTATTTTGCCTTGTAAGAATGTGACATTTCAAAGTAGAACTTACATATTATAAAATATTAAATACTTAAATACTAACTTTTCCCAAAACTTCCACTATCAACCTGTCTTCTTTACAAGAAGAAACAACTCTCCTTAAGGAAACCACAGAGGAGCCTTAGGCTGAAAATTAAAGGGCCACCGATGGAGTCACGCCAGGACGGCTGCCCAGGACGTTCCTTCTGGCTGCGTGCAGATTGTGACTTAACAAGGAAGCAATGACTACGTGCTGCTGAGCCCAGTGAGTTTCCAGCCCTCTCGCTGCCTCCAGTGCTGGTTTTGCCACTTTGGAGTCTTTCTGACCGGGAATCAGAGGGGAAAATCCAGATTCTCAGGGCCAGCAAGGGGGGCGGCACACTTGCAGGTTAGGCTGGGGTCAGGTCTGGGGACTTTTAACCAGTGTTTCTAAGTGAGGCGATCGGGTTCCTCCAGAAATATTCTCCATCACTGCCCGTCCTAACTGTGGACCAGGAGCACGGGAACACACCTCCCTCCGGGCTCCTCCCAGCGGCCGAGTAACCTGGGGCGGGGGTGGGGGACCGAGGAGGAGACACTCAGCAGCTGGATGGCCTCTGTCGCCAGGTGAAAGGTGCCCAGCGGTGGGACACAGAGATAGCTGCTGGCCGGCCTCGCCCCGGGCCGCTCCTGGCTCCGCGCCCCCGCAGACCGGCCGTTCTGAGCTGCTAGGATGGGAGCGTGGCGTCCCACGGGCTTCCGTGCACACAGGCAGCTCTGAAATCCGCAGGACAGAGCAGTTTCCCCAAACCTCTGCCTGGGGAGCCCAGCGCTTCCCTGTGCGGCCGTCCCTCAGGACCGGCAGACAGGGCGCCCCGAGCCGCGGCCCAGATCCCGCCTGCTCTTGTTTATTTCTGTGCGCACACATCTCGTTCAGGGAGGAACCGTGGCCGCGGGGCACCCACGTGGCTCTGCAGTTGCTCCGTGAGCACAGAGACCCGGCCGTGCTCTAGTCTCCGGAGGGGTGAGACGCCACCCCCAGGGGTGGCGGGCAGGGGGGCTGAGGTCCACACTCTCTGGGGAAGCGGCTGTGCCTCCAGCCCCTCCGTCGGTCTGCTCCACACCACCCAGCGCCCCCCGACTCACAGCAGGGGTGGCCTTGCAGCCTCCCTGGCTTCCCGGTGATGCCGCCCCCTTCCGAGTCACAGCACCCGCAGCTCCCAGAGCGGAGCTGCTTGGAAGCGCGGGGTCTGGGCACCGGCCGAGGCCTGGGCTGTGTTTCACTGACTCATCACGCGGTTACGGCTCCCTTCCTCCTCCCAGGCTGCAAGCCCATCTGAGGAGCTGCAGAGCCCTGCCTCCCGACCCTGGGGTCATGGGGTGGGGCACTCTCAGGGCCTGCACTGGGTGAGCCCGCTGGGAGGGCTGGGAGGGTGAGGGGTGAAGCTGCTGCTCCCCGACTCCACCGGGCTCCTCCACCACGGCCGCTGCCCAGCTAAGCGGAGAGAGAGAGCGCCTCTGCCTGGTCCCTCGGGAAGGGGCTCAGATCCTCTCAGTGCTCAGCCCGCCTCTCCTCTGAAGCCCTGAGGCCCTGGCCCACCCTGGCCCAGGGCTCACAGCCAGCAGCCCCAGCTGGACGCGGGCCTGGTGTGCGCGCCACCACCACGCCAGTGTCCCTTCTCAGGGCAAGGCCGCCCACTCGGGTCTGAAATGTATGCTTCGTCCACGTGAAACAATGGCTCCCAGAGAAAATAAAACACCCACGGAGGTGCTGAGTTGTGAAAAGAGCGCCTGTTTGGGAGCCTGGTTTCCTGAATAGACTTGTTAAAGACCAGGGCTGATGGATGCGGAGTGGGCGGTGGGGGGAGGCAGGCGGTGGTGGCCGAGCTGGCCGGGACCCTCCCCGAGCTGGGCTGGGGGCCAGGCTCCTCTGGAGGAGGACCCCAAGCCCACCAGGCCCCCTCCTCTGTTTTTATTTTTTTTTCCGTCTCTGCCATGCAAAGATAATCAGGTTTATGTAAAGTGTGTGTGCTCTTTTGACAGCCCGCGGTATCTCATTAATTCAATCACACCAAACAGCTTTGTTCCCAAAGTGTTTGAAATGCGATGGGGACCCTGCCTTTCTAGTCCTGTCAATCACTGTTAACATTTTTCTTGCAGTTGCCATGGCTGGGGCCAGAGTTCATGAAAACAGAGAATAAGAGCCAACAAAACAAGCATAAAGACTTATTTGAGATCCTCTTTTTAAAGGACATCTAGCATCCACAGAACATGGGAAGTGAATGTAGACAGGTCTGGACGCGGTGCTCGCCGAGAGGAAAGAGGGTGGAAAGAATTTGAAAACCAAATAGGCCTCTAAAAACTTGACCCGGGAGTCTCTGGGAAAAACCCGATGAATCGCCCCCTCGTAGAACAATGCTCATTCTTTCGCGTGCTCTGCAGAGCGACAAGGCCTCGTACGTCATAACACAGGCCACCGGGGTCTGTGCACTGCTGTAAGCGGCTCAGCCGACAGAATGCCGATAGCGGACGGCGAGGGAGTGCACGGCCGCGCCGCGGTCCTTCCTTGCTCCTCGCCAAAAAGCAAGCACTGGGAAAATTCTCCTGCACAGAGGCCCACAAAGCCGGGCTGCAGACGGGCCATGTCGCCCGGCCAGGTCACGTGACTCACTCAGGAGCAAGGGCGGCCCGCAGTCATCTGGACACACACACTGTTGAATTCCCATGTCATCTGTGTGGGTGTGCCCGCGCCTGCTGGGGGCGTCTCTGTGATGCCACGCGGGTTGGGGGGGACGTGATGTCCATGCTGCCGGCAGTGTGGGGGCCACAACCACCCGCCCCACCCCCTGCACTTGGCAAGCCCCCCAGTGCCTGTGTCTTCCCACCAAGAGAGGCGTGCCGGGGAGGGAGGGTCCCGCCGTGGGGGTGCAGCTGCGGCCCCTCCTGTCTTCCGGCCTCACGTCTCCACTTGGGAAGAACAGGCAGCACGTCAGAGGGCAGGCTGAATTCAGCACGGCCGAGATCACCCCGTTCAAGTCCGTCTCTCCTCTCTGGCTCAGAGGCAGCTTGTGCCCCACACTCAGGAGGCGCCATCTGTCCCGGCCGGGCCCTGCAGGCTGAAGGGCAGTTTGTCCCTGGGTCTGCCAGCCCCTGGGCCCCTCGCACAGTCCAGAGCCAGGCTCCGGTGAGTCACACCCCTGGTCACTGCTCAGGACAAGATCCCGTGGTCCCTCCCACCGCTCAGGACATGAGGCCACGATACGGCTCAGCGTTGTCTGCCATCCCCACAGCCAGCACCCCACCAAGGCTTCCTCCTTGCGTGACTGGGTGCTAGCACAAGACTCCCCAGGGCTCCCTGCCCCCAGCATGGCCCCCGCAGACCCTCCTCCACCTTGCGGGTGTCACAACACGTCCCTCTGGGCTCCAGACCTCCAGGTGGCCGAGCATCACTTGAAGTCAGAATCCTGGGTCCACCTCCCGTGCCTGTAGACCCCCCTCCCTCGCGAGCTGCCTCTTTCAGAGTGTCCCCCCTCCCCCTGGACCACCAGCCCCATCTCCCTGCACCTGCAAAGCCACACCGGAGACCGCCAGCCCAGCTTCCTGCTCCAGGAGGCTCTTTCTAGACCTGGGCCCCTGTCCTGCAGCTCCCTGCCCTCCCTGTGTGTCACCGGCAGGGGGACATCCGCACACCAGGCTCGTGTCCATCTCAGGCCCAGACCGGAAGCAGCAGGCAGGCACAGCGGCCCTGCCCTGCCTCGCCTCCTGTGCCCGTAGCTCCCTGGGCAGGCCCCTGGGCGGCATGTTGGGAGTGTCCCCTGTGGGGGTCGAGAAGAGGATGGGGTGCCGTCAGCCCGGCAGCCCCTGGAGCACTGCAGTGGGGTGGGGGCGGCGGCTCGGGACATGCCCACCCCCGGGGTTGGCAGAGAGAGGGCTCAGACTGTCCCCGGCCCGGCCCCTGTCGCTTTCTGCCCTCTGCTCAGTTGCAGCAAACCCTGACTTGGAGCTGGGCCGGGCACCCACAGCCACAGCGAATGGTGTTTGCACAAAGGAGCAGACAGCCGCAGCCCCCGGGGGCTGAGACCAAGCTCGGAGTCTCCTCTCAGAGCCAAGAAATCGCGACTTTAAAGCGACCCGAGCCACCTGCCCTGTGCCGTCTTCCGTCTAGGTCATTGTACACAGCATCGCAGTGACAGGCTCACATCCAGAGCTTGCGTGTCTATTCCTGCCACGAACCTCTCACTTTTTCCTGGGTGCACGCTCAAGGTCCAGGAGTGGCTTCCCCACAGAGGCGCCTGGTGACGGTTTCATCAGTGAGGTCTGAGCTTCTTGACACCGGGCTCCTGAGAAAGAGTTGGGGACACACGGGGCCTTGGCACTGCCTTGGAAGTTGCTCACCTGGGGGTACCTGTTGCACCTGGGGGCACCTGTCTCACCTGGGGTCTCTGGCCTGCTTCCCTGACACTCATGACATCTGTGCTGCTTCATAGTTGCCCAGACATTTGTCTTTGTTTCTTTTTTTCCCCCTGTTGAACAGTTCTGAAAAAAAGAATACTAACTCAGCTAATCCGAGACTTATTTTTTACTGACTTCATCATTCTCACTGTATTGAAGCTTGCCTGGCTCACTTTTTAATCAAATGGTTTATTAGCCTAATTCCAAAGGTTCCTATTCATGTTCCCCCTCTGGCGTTAACATGCTGGGCTTTTTTTTAAAGAACCTATATCTCTCCCTTTGTATTTTAGGACTACTTATCCCAGCCTCTCTGCCTGACGGGCTCGTGGTTAATCGTGTCCTTCAGCCCTGGCGGCCGCCACCGCCCACCCCCTCCGTACTGGGCTGACCACTTCTGATGTCCACTTTGCATCCTCTCTCTCCCTCCGTTTCTCTCCATTTCCCGTGACAAGGGCAGAAAGGGAACGTGTCAGTGACTCCAGACTACACATGAGTGAAGATGTTTAGCACTGGGCCTTGCAACCTGTTGTAATGTAAAAGCACACCAGTTAAGACTTAAAATGATAGCGGGTGTGGAAGGGGCTACATCTAAGCCTACGTTCTCTTCTGTCTATGAAAAGCACCTTTCCCAAGATTATGCCGTGTGTCAGGACCTCACGTTTTCCTGGTGAAGCATCTTGCTTGTGGGGTCTCAGCTCTCTCCTCTTGTCTACTAAACCCTGATCCCATGGACCTTTCAAGTTTAAAACATTTGAAAATAAATCAGGTGGGGGAGGGGGAGTTCAAGATTGGGAACTCATGTACACCTGAGATGAAAAAATAAAATAAAATAAAGAAAATAAATCAGGGAACAGGTCTAAACATATTTCCCACTTTGAGCATTTGATGGAAGTTGGGCTTCTCTGAAACATATCTTAAAGAGGGCGTGTGATTTATTCAGCGTGCTGGCTTACTGATTAATGCTAACGTTAGGCCTATTTCTTAAGTACCCTCCCCCACTCCAGGTGCCCTGCTCAGGTTGCCCAGGTGAGCCCAGTGCAAGGACACCCACTGGGCACCCAGCTGCACCCTGAGGGTACGCAGACAAGAGCCAGGCTGTCCCTCCCACTCCCACGTCCTCCAGGCGCTAGGGCTGGAATCCCATCCAGTTGGCAGTCAGACACAGGGCCGTCCTGTGAGCGCTGCGTGCTTCCCACGGACGCATCATCAGAGTGATGGGAGCCAAGGTCACTGAATGCCTGATGCTGCCAAAAAGAAAGGCTTCCGCCATCGCACACCTGCGTGTCGCACACCTGACACACTCTTGGGCATCCACATGAGCTGTTTTGTTTGAGTTGAAATCAGCCACTGATCATTTCTAAAGAAATGAGCTCTCAAGTGGTTTAAAGTAAAGCAAAATGTTCCAGATTATTACTGTGATCACAAAAATAATGTCAGAAAAACAACAGGGTTCTAAGTCTATTCAAAACAGCAACAACAAAAATCCTTCAAGGAAAGAGTTTTTAAATGATGGGAAAATCCGGAAAGGTCCTGAGAGTGTTCTAGTTGAACATCGTTCATAGCAAAGTGTCCTGACAGTTCATTCCAGATCCCTCTCTGTCTAGGGATCCGACCCGTCATGTCTGTTTCTGCTGGGAGGAGAGAGCTGGGAGGCATGGGTGGTAGGCACGGAGCCTCCTCATTCTGACCGGGGTGGGGGCCCGGGGGCCAACCCCAGGCCGGAAATGCTGCCGGCTCCCCAAGTGAGGAAGGCGGAGCCCAAGGAGCCAGTGATTTCTCTTGGTTTTCAGGGTAAATGTGCGTGGGCATCTGATCTTCCGTCTCTGCTTCCTCCTGTTGCCAACCTGAGAGAACGAGAAGGCATTAGGCCTGAAATTAATGGAAAGGAAATCTCACCTAGGAAATATAAACACATAGTCCAGACACAGGGAGGAACCTCAAGAATTCTCCTAACCAGCAAATCCTCCAGCCTGGTCTCTACTAAGTAGAATTTCTAACAACATAATGGTGAACCCAAGTTTCCTCACCATTTCCCAAAGAATATGTGAATAAAGGAATCAGTGCCAGTAAGTGGGATTTTCAGAGTTCTGCTTAAACTCTTACGAGGCTGGGAAATAGTTTTCACCTACTTCCAAGAATTTGAGACAAGCTTCCCAGGTGGCTCAGTGGTAAAGAACCTGCCTGCCGATGCTGGAGACACGAGACAAGGGTTCAATCCCTGGGTTGGGAGGATCCCCTGGAGAAGAGAACGGCAGCCCACTCTGATGTTCTTGCCCGGAGCATCTCATGGACAGAGGAGCCTGGTGGGCCACAGTCCTTGGGGTTCCCAGGAGTTGGACACGACTGGAAAGACTTAGCACACACACGCATTTATGCATGAGTGGCCCCTAGGCCAAACACAGGTGAGCTGACCCGGAAGAGAGCAAGCCCTCCCCAGGTGTCGGGCCTCTGCGTCTTTTGCCCTGAGGCCCTGACAGGCGGCGGTTTGCTCCTTGCTGCCCGGCTTTAGACACCGGTGTCATTTCCTGCCGTGCGTGAGACCCTGTTGCGGGTGCCCTTGGGTGGTCTCTGCATGGGTGTGTGTGTGAGTCTGGGACTCAGTTAACCCCAGCACGTCCCTCCTCCCGCCCAGGAAGGGCGTGTCCTCACACACCCCTTGAGCACACGCTTAGCCCTGGAAATCCTCGGGGCTGCACGCCTGTGTTCAGCCCCGGATCTGCACTGTAACACAGCTGGCATTTACCACGCGCTGAGGTTGTCTCTAACGATGCTCACAGATTCCCCAAGGGCATCTCTTGTTTCTCAGAAAGGACCCTCGGAGGAAGGGGAGCAAACAGGGCCTCGGGTGCTTCGGGTGGGCGAACCAGCTCCTTTATGCCCT
Source organism: Neotragus moschatus (assembly GCA_006410615.1). Classification (NCBI taxonomy): domain Eukaryota; kingdom Metazoa; phylum Chordata; class Mammalia; order Artiodactyla; family Bovidae; genus Neotragus; species Neotragus moschatus. The sequence continues at coordinate 31,638 of SJYA01003779.1, read as the reverse complement.
GACTCTGGGGGCTTGATTCCAGCAGGAACATGCAGAAAGGCTCTGGCCCGTGAGAACAGGCGGGCGTTGTGTGGAGCGGGGGAGAGGCTGGTTTGGGTTAGCAAGCAAAACTGTGTCCTGTTTAAGAGCCCTTGATTCCAGCCGACTGTGTCGGATTGTTCAAAACACGAACGTTGTGTGTGACTCTTCATTTCTGTCACCTGCTCTTGATTAATCCCGCTCTAAATGGCGTCCGCGGACCCTGAAATCTCATACTACTTAATTAAATTAGTGACACAGTTGTCTCCCCGTTTCCCTATCAAAGGGCTGTGCTCGGGAGAAATAAAACCTTTGTTCCCCGCCACTCCGCATAATTTACACCTTCTTCTCCCCTTCTCTCAGCCAGCTCCTGGCTCCGATGCTAAATGGTAGCTGGTAATAGGGAGCTATTAGGTTTACTGAAGCATGTCAGAGGAACAGGCAGTGTGGGCCCCGCTGAAGGGTGTGGGAGCCCATGCAGCAGCAGGGTCAGGAGTCCTGACCAGGGGCAGAGCGGGCTGTGGACCCCAAGTCACACTTCCCGAGCTGAAACGTGGGGCCTTGACAGGCGGAGGGGAGGGGAGAGCTGATGCTGAATGGGGACGAAGGGAGAGCAGAGCTCAGCACCCCGCGCCACGCCTCCACGCCCGTAGCCCCGGGCGCAGAGATAAGCAGGGTGCAGGGACCCCGGAGCACCCCCGGTCAAGATGGAGGCACTCCGGTGGCTGAACCTACAGCAGACGTGTCAGCCTGAAGTCATCCAAGTCAGAAAGTAATCAGCATTAACTGTTTAAGTGAGCGACGGAGCTGTGTTTTCAATAGACAGTTCTAGATACCCAGGATTACCAGCCTCAGGGTCTCACCGTATCCCCACCCCCATCTGTGCCGACGTTCGGATGACATGGGCCTTGAGTTCTCTTGGTGTCACCACGGCTGATGCTGGTGTTTTGGAGGTGGGAGGCGTCTGGCACACGCACAAACCCAGCCACACATCTGAGCTTGCCCTGTGCGTGTGTGCGAGCGTGCTCGGCAGCTTCAGTCGTGTCTGACTCTTTGTGACCCCATGGGCTGTAGCCCGTCAGGCTCCTGGGCGCATGGGATTCTCCCCTCAAGAATACTGGAGTGGGCCGCCATGCCCTCCTCCAGGAGATCTTCCTGACCCAGGGAGCGAACCCGCAGCTCTTAGGTCCTGCGGCATTGGCAGGTGGGTTGTTTACTAGCGCCACATGGGAAGCCGGAACTTGCCCCTGTACCATCGCGCAAGCCAAAGGAAGAAGCATGCAAGCCTGCACACACTGACCTCTGTGGAAAGTGCGCCACGTCCAGGGCACCCCAGGATAAGCGCACAGGTGCCTCTCTGATCAGGCGGCAGTCCCCTGTTGACCTTGGTCCTCCTGCCCCTCAAGAGGAAGACACATTCCCCACGGAGTCACAGGGATTCATCTTAATGTCCTCTCGGCTCCAGGGCTTGGTTTGGCCTTGGGAGCTCACCCGGTTCATGTGAGGAGGCCCTGGTGGCCCGCACTGGCGTTTGGGTGGATTGTAAGTGGTTTCCCTTGGTTTGCTTCAGCGCCTCGGTTGTCCTGAGCCCCTGGTGCCTGGCCACAGTCTGACACAGATGTGCACACACGTGGCCCAGCTGAGCGCTTGGCTCCCTCCTGGCGAATCAACAGCCAAGGGTGAGAGTCCAACCGAACCAAGCGAGACAGCAAAGCAAAGCTGTACACTTAATGGAAATGTGGAAAGGGTGGGGAAGAGTGTGAGGCAGGTCTTCAAAGCAGATGAACGAACTTGGGTGCCTAAGCCTAAACCCACAATAGTAGCAGATGGAGCCCCTCTGTGCCACCAGCCGTGGAGTGGCGTGGGAATCCTCACCACAGCAGACCAGCAGGCGGCCGGGCAGATTCTCACGTGACCCGTCTCCCCAGGAAGAACTCCACAGCATCACTTTCGTCAACACGTGACGTGCCTCACACTAACGGTAAAGAATTAATGATCACGTAGCCGGGGGTCATTACAGGTGGGTTGTCTGGCCAGTGATGACGACTAACAGGTTTTATTTGGGGAAGCACCTCAGAATACGCCACACGAACTCATGCTCAGTACAAATGCCAACCCTCCAGGCTCCTCACTTCAAATCACAAGCGCAGTTCACACAAAGGAACCCCGCAGGGCGCTTGTGGCCCTAAATGTGCACGAGGGGAACGTGGGCGTCCCAGCTGCGGACTGGGTCCCGTAGAACAAGCAGAGCTGGGGAGAGGACAGGGTGAGATGCTCCTGCAGCTGGCCCAGCAAAATGGGGAGGGGCAGTTCCCAGAGCTTCCCAGGCCAGGAGCACGTGACCCAGAACGGTCTGCCTGGGGGACACCCCCAAGGAGCTCTGGGGAAACAGTGGCCTCCTAAGGGACAAGAAGGGAGATCATTTTAAAGCCAAGCGCCATGTCTAGTGGGGCTTATATCCAGTCGTGTCCGACACTTTGTGACCCCGTGGACTGCAGCCTCCAGGCTCCTCTGTGCATGGGGTTCTCCGGGCAGGAACACTGGAGTAGGTTGCCATGCCCTCCTCCAGGGGACCTTCCCGAGCCGGGGGTCAGCCCGCGTCTCCTGGGTTGGCTGGTGGGCTCTGGAGCAGGTGCCGCTCTCAGAGAGCATTTTCTCCTTGTTCCTGGTCTCACTTCACCCTGTACCTCGACCGTGGAGGCGCTCTCACCACCCTGTGATACTGACCTGCCTGCCTCCTGCAGTCACCGCAGCACCGTCCCTGGACCTGACCTCTGAGTCCAGAGTTAAATCCAGTCCTTTTTTTTTCTTTAATCTCAAATAGGAAATGCATTTGCTTATTAAAATTGATTTTCTTAATTTATTTGCACTCATTTTAAAATATTCACTTTACCAACTGGAGTCTTTAGCAACTTCACTTGTTTATTGGCTGCTCGGGAGCTTCACTGCTGTGCAGCCCCTTCTCTAGTTGGGGTGTGAGGGCTTCTCATCGCGGCTCCTCTTGTTTGGGAGCGTGGGCTATAGGCACGTGGGCTTCGGTAGCTGCGGCTACTCCCTCCTCCAGGAGCATTAACCTCCTCCTCTGGAGCCCAGTCCTTCCTCAAACAATGGTGACATCTGATAATTCAATGACCTTACACTGGGAGTGACACTGGAAAGTCCCCACAAGCCCGTCAGGACTACCATCAGCAGCCCATAAAACATACATAATGTTCTATGTCAACTGTGGTTCAATGAAACAGGAAAAATCTTTTGAAATAAAAACATTTTAACTGATACCCCCTGAAAATAGCAGTCAATTCAATGTTCAGTCCCTTAAATCCAATATCATTTTACAAACTCGTTTCACTGCCCCTGTTCCTCGAGGATATCATGAGAAGCTTCCTTGCATATCTTTGCCAATTAAGACCCAGTGTTTGGCACAAGGCTCTCTGGCAGTCCTACCAAGAAAGAACTCACCTTTTCCGCACAGCTTCCCCTTCAGCCCTCCCTCCTTCTACAGCTGACATCTGGCTCACTGTAACTTCTTCCGCAGCATCTGATGGGTTGTGCACTGATCATTGTTACGTGTCCGCTGGGCTCCTGTGTCCACTCTCTGCTTTGCAGAACCCATTCCCAAAGCTGACAGAGCTGCGAGATTCCATGATTGATCAGAGAATCTGCTGAAGCCCATGGTCCTCAAATTGTTTACAAGCTTCAGTCTGCTCAAGCTGCTGCAACAAGCACCACAGATAGGGGTGGGGAGCAGGAGGTGGGCTTAGACAAGAGCATCTGTCCCCAGAGCTCTGGAGGCTGGGAGCCCCAGGGCGAGGGGCGGGCACATGTGGGGTCTGGCTGTCCTGATTCTTGGGTTGCAGATGGCTGACTCTTCGTTGCACCCTCACGGGGCAGAGAGGGCTCTCTGATTGCCTTTCCTTCTTCTAAGGACACGAATCTCATAGGTGGGCCCTACTCTCACAACTTCATCTAAATCTCATGGCCTCCCAAAACCCCCTCCTAACACCTTCTCACTGGGGGTTAAGGCCTCTGGGACTCGAGGGTCAGGGGACAAATATCCAGCCCACAACAGCAATCGCATGACTATGCTTCCATCACAGAGCTGCGAAGCCAGGTGGAGTCGTGATTTCCTGGGCTGACACATTAATGGAACTAAAAGAAGCTGTTCACTGGCTCAGTCGTGTCCCGTGCTTTGCAACCCCATGGATTCCAGCACACCGGGATTCTCAACCCTTCCTATCTTCCAGAGTTTGCTCAAACTCCTGTCCATTGAGTCAACAACAACATCCAACCATCTCATCCTCTGTTTCCCCCGTCTCTTCCTGCCCTCAGTCTTTCCCAGCATCAGGGTCTTTTCCAATGAGTCACCTCTCTGCATCAGGTGGCCAAAGTAGTGAAGCTTCAGCATCAGTTCTTCCAATGAATATTCCAGGCTGATTTCCTTTCAGACTGAAGAACAGCCTAGAAATAACTAAGAAATCAGAGGAGAGAAAACTGCAGACCCAAAATACACAGAACGGAAAACCTCCTAAAGGTTAGAGTTCTCCCCAAGAACCACCTGCCCTAAAATAAAAACAGAAAAATAAACCAGCAAGGAAGTGGGAAACTGAAGCGCTTGAGAGCGAGTCAGAGTTTGTATTGTGGGTGAGAAGGTGAAGCCAGGACTCTGGCAGAGTGAGTGCCCGGAAAGAGAACTGGTGCCAGAAGAGCTCTGGAAGTTCCAGAAAGGAAGGCAACTCAGGCTTAGAGACCCATCAGAAGACCAAACTTGGGCGCTCCTCAGTGAAATCTGATTGCCAAGAAAAATATGAAAAGTGTTTGAAGATGCAAAGGGGGAGAAACCCAACGACTTGATTTTACACAAAGAAACAGAAATAAAATGGGTGTGGCATTCTGCCGTCTAAATCTAGGTCCACATCCATCCATGTTAGTATTGTCAGTGATAACCCTTCAGCCAGGCTTCAGCAGCATATGAACTGAGAACTTCCAGATGTTCACGCTGGATCCAGAAAAGGCAGAGGAACCAGAGATCAAACTGCCAACACCTGATGGATTGTAGCAAAAGCTACGGAATTCCAGAAAAACATCTCCTTCTGTTTCACTGACTACGCTGAAGCCTTAGACTGTGTAGATCACAACACACTGTGGAAAATTCTTCAAGAGCTGGGAATGCGAGACCACCGCACACCTATCAGTACATGTATACAATCTAAACCTACGTCATTTACTTCAAATCTACAAAATATATTTATATATAGACACATAGTCTGTATAGTCTAGATCAAATCTGACCTCTGAGCGTGTCCACATCCCCTTCCATACACCTGTGAATGTACGTGTAGTGCTATATCTACACGGAGCTTTCCCCCCCCACATCTGTATTTTTCTAGGTTTTCTTAAGATACTTGCTGTTCTAGTCAACAAATGATTTTGCGCCTTGGAATAAAATCCCTTTGGGATCATTGTTAGGATCTGTAGAAGACCAGTGGGCAGTCAGGTGGGCAGACACTGCGTGGACCTCAGTCAGTACACCAGGAGTGTCCCACCGCCCTCCTATTGCTGCCAGGATCGGGCTAGCCCCGTGTGCGGGACGTGGTCGCTTGGCGGCATGGTGGCAGGTACCTGGCAGGCACAGCCTCACGCAGTGCTGAGCACAGGCATCCCCGGCCCCCTGATATCCTGATTCCCCGTCCATGAAGCGAGGAGGTCTGCTCTTCCTCCTGGCGTGGCTGTGATGAACAGAAGCGTAAGGGGCTCAGGATGCTAGCCCAGAGGAAATAATACTATCAGCGTCCCCGTCAGCAGACCCGACCAGAGAACAGGTGCCTACAGCCTCCGCCAGCCCTGGACTGGGCTCCTCTGCACTCAGAGCTGCAGACAGGATTGGTGAGGACCCCTTCTGGAGTCTCTCTGGCGGGAGGAGGCTCTGTGGCCTCGGTGCACGGGGGTGATTCTTCCCCATCCCCAAATTCCCTCCCCAGGCTGCACATGAGAAGAGGCTCCCGTGAGACCAGCCATCACCCAACTCCCAAGAGATGCTGGCGATATGGAGCTTGGGACTCCAAGACCCACTGACCCTCTTCTGCCTCTGACAGGCACCTGGAGTCAGCCTCCAGAGTGAGGAGCATGGGTCCCAGGCAAGCTGGGGTCAGGAGTGGGTCCTCGGGTCCAGCAAGGGCCAGGCTGGGCTCTGAAACCCATGCTGGGGTGGGGGAGGGAACCATTTCTCCTCTGAAATAGAAAGGAGGTTGTGTTAGTCGTTCAGTCAACTCCGACTCTTTGCAACCCCGTGGACTGTAGCCCTCCAGGCCCCTCTGTCCACGGGATTCTCCAGACAAGAATGCTGGAGCGGGTAGCCATTCACTTCGCCAAGGGATCTTCCTGACCCAGGGATCAAACCCAGGTCTCCAGAATCACAGGCAGATTCTTAATCACCTGAGCCACCCCCAGGGAAGCCATGCAGAAAGGAGGCTGGAAACCCCCAACAGACTAAGCAGAGTCAGTTTGCTCACAAAAAGGCAATGTGCTGTGATAGGACTCAGATTTGAAACTGAATGCTGTGAAGGGAAGTTTAAAAAGTCACATCTAATTTGACTTAATGAGGTTGCCTTCCCCGCTCACCGGGAAAATGGGACACAGACAGAGGGTGGATTTTATTCAAATACCTTCCTGAGTGACGACTTGGGCCATCCATCTTCTTGGGACAAGGAGCCAGGGCAGGGATTACAGGTGTTGAGTGGGAACAGGGCTATTAACAGGGAGCCTGGATGTGATAGATCTGGGCAGGACACGTAGGTGACTGTGGAAAAGCTCACTGCCTCCAGCCTTGAGGAGGGGACACAGTCAGCCAGGAAGTACACATCACTCTCACATTAGACTGACGGAACACAGGGAAGACAAGGCCTTCACCTTAGCTCTGCAACGCCCCTCTCTGCCCCCACAGCCTGATGCCAGCGAGGCCATCACAGACTGAGGGCTCTGAGAGCTCTATTACGCCTATCTCTGCCCCCGGCAGCCTGATGCCAGTGAGGCCGTCACAGTCCGAGGGCTCTGATGATGTTTCAAGCTGGAGGGAGAAGCAGCATTTCAGCCACATGGTATGTTGAGAATGGAGAGGCTGGACCTGAGTGGGTCCTGGCTATGTCTCCCAGGGTCAGGACCCAGGATCCAGGCACCTGCTAAGTCAGTGCTGAGCCTGTGATTCTGTGATGCCTAATACCTAAACCGTTACCATGGGAACAGGATGCTGGTGTTCCTGAAATCACCAAGCAAACCTAAAGTAGCAGGCGCAGGTCAGCTACCGCGGCACATCACACTCTGGGAGGATTTCTCTCTTTCTCTCAAGCGCGCCTGTCTTGAAATGTACACGTCTGTTGGCAGCTCGACCTGTCTACAAAGGGCCAAACACGGCACTGCCGGGGGCACTGGGCAAGAGATGGCCTGCCAGTGCAGGAGGCATAAAAGTCGTGGGTTCCCTGGGTCGGGAAGACCCCTGGAGAAGGGAATGGCAGCCCACTCCGATATTCTCGCCTGGAGCATCCCCCTGGACAGAGGAGCCTGGAGGGCTACAGCCCAAGGGGTCGCGAAGAGTCAGACTGAAGCTTCTTAGCATGCGCGCACACACAGGGTCAAATGCTCACTGGACACTTGTGTGGCCTGAGTTAGGATCTGAAATAGAACCTGTGACCGTAGTCATGGGGCCTTGATGCCTTTAGACCAAGCTTTAGTCTTCTAGTCCAGCAAGATTCCAGGTTTGTGGGAAGGGAGACACTGGGCTCCAGTTACCCACCGAGCTCACTAAGGCTGTGCTGGCTGGCGGGTGAGACAGGAGGAGCCTCAGTGGAGGCACGGCTGGGGGGACAAGGTCCTGTTTGTCCCCCGAGGCAGGCGTCCATCTCAGTGGTCTCGAGAGTAGCCCCAGCCCCGCGCTATTCAGAATACTCAACACCAAAGGCGCCGGCCATCAAGGACACACCACACACGTGCTGCAAACCAATCAAGTAACGTTCAGCAGGGGTAAATGTCAAGTGCGACTGAGGCTTAAAAAGCCAGCTTCAGGACTGCAGGGAGGTATGACCTAGATTAGCAGCAATTCAGTGAAAAAGTTCAGTGTTCTTCAACTACAAGCTTTATAAAATGTAATATGATCAGAAATGCTTGTAGCCCTTCAAAATCACGTGGACTCGATTCCATGGAGAGAGCTCACAGATGGCGAGGTGACAGGAGCCGGCCATGGGGTGGCCCTGAGATGGGGGCAGCCAGCAGGCCTGCGCACCCAGGGGCAGCTGAGAAGGGCAGCTCACTTCACTAGCTTTCCCAGCGCCCTGACCCTGTGGGGCCAGAGAACCTGGGCAAATGGGGACCCATGAGAAGGACAGAGCATCACCTTCTCAGCCTCAGCCCGCCTCAGAGGAGGAGGTGGCCAGGACTGACCAGCAGTCCAGCTTAGCAGGGTAGAGGCGGGTGGAGGGGCTGCGTCCCAGGCAGTTCTGGTCACAAAGATGGGGATGGATGTGGCTCATGGGACAGGAAGACCTCCAGCACCTCCCAAAAGTGCCGGGGACACTGGACAAGGACTAGAATCCTTCCTGAGTGCATGTCAAGCCGTAACAGGATTTCGGCATTATCGTACATTTGACTGTATTTAGGACTTCCCTGGTAGTTCAGATGGTAAAGCGTTTGCCTACAATTCAGGAGACCTGGGTTCAGTCTCTGGGTCAGGAAGATCTCCTGGAGAAGGACATGGCAACCTACACCAGCATTTTTTCCTGAAAAGTCTCATGGACAGAGGAGTCTGGTAGACTACAATTCATGGAGTTGCAAAGAGTGGGACACAACTGAGCTACTTCACTTACAGGCTATTAAGGGCTCAGGAGGACCCCCTCCCACCAAGTTTCCAGTGCTCAGAAAATTACACCCAGAGAAAACTGCCAAGGAGCTTGTTAGCTCCTGGGGGGGGTCTCCCTGGGACCCTCTCAGGGGCTCTTCCCCTTGCCCTGGAACACACCTCATCACCAGTTTGAGGAATGATTCTTCCTATAATGAATATGTTTACCAACCCAGGCATCAGAGTGCGGGGAGGTGATGGAGTGCAGACCGGAGCGTGACATACCGTGAGAGCAGGAATAACCTTCACAACACAAGTGCCACAGGCTCGCAAAGCCCGGGTCCCGCCTCAGACCCGTGCTGTCGGGTGCCCGATAAATCAAAGTCCCCTCGTGCAATTTCCTCTTCTGATGTGAGCACCTTGGCGGTGTTTCATTTCACAAATTCTCAGATCCATCAGAGGATTAAGGGACAGTGATTGATTCTCAACCGGAGCCCATCAACCTCCGTTGGAATTTCATCACATTCACATTAATTAAAGTACTTCATTATCCACTTTCTTTTGCTCACCGTGAGCTGGCACCTCCGGGCTTTGAAAAGCAAACTTGTTTGAAATGCAGCCCTGGCTCAAAGCATTTTCACCACCGGGGAAATGATTGCAAAACATTCAACAGGGAGTATTAGAAGAGGGTTGCAGAAATAGATTCTCCAAAATAAAAACTCGTCAGGCAGGGTCTAGGCATGTCACTGGCGTGGAGCAGTAGGGGGTTGTAGCACAGAACATTTAAACCACAATTTTTCAGACTAACTCTTTAGGAAATGTCAGAAAAGCCTCAATTTACTAAAAAGATATAATACTATGTGCTGTGCTTAGTCGCTCAGTTGTGTCTGACTCTTTGGGACCACGTGAACTGTAGCCCACCAGGCTTCTCCATCCATGGGATTCTCCAGGCAAGAATACCAGAGTGGGTTGCCATGCCCTCCTCCAGGGGATCTTCCCAATCCAGGCATCAAACCCAGCTCTCCTGTACTGCAGGCCGGTTCTTTACTGACTTAGATCTTTACCAACTCAGGTCTTTACCGAGTGAGCCACCAGGGAAGCCCAGAAACGCAGAAACGCCACAATTTAATGAAAAGATTGCGTTATGCTGTAGGGCTAAGGAAACGGGCCGAGGTGTCTCTAAACTGACCTACAGTTTTCTAATCTACGGCACTATGTGCCATTTCTACATGTCCGATACTCCTCCACTCTGCAGAAGTGTGCAACGGAGACTTGGGAGGAAGAATTAGGGGGTGTTAGAAAAACACGCTGCATTTCTTGGATTTCTACAACTTCTACGTTGGATTTTACAAAATCAGGGAAAGAAAGATCAGGCTAAAGACAATACTTTATTGTTGCTGTTTTTCAGTCGCTAAGTCGTGTCCAACTCTCTGCAACCCCTTGGGCTGCAGCACGCCCGCCTTCCCTGTCCTTCGCCATCTCCCAGAGTTTGCTTTATTACTATACAATATGTAGTAAATATTCTGCCTGGATTCTTCCCTCACCAGGCTAGCACTCCAGAACAGAAGTTCAAATAGACAAAACTGATAGTTCAACGCTCTAGATACTATGAGAAAAAATTCTCAGAAGTGCTGTGGATTGTTGGCCAAACTGTCGCATCTCGAGGTCAATAATTTCATCTCAAGATCGGATGACGAAACAGCTGCTGAAATGGTTCTCGTGTAATCACTAAACTGTATTCAATAACTGACCAGCTCTGATCGTACCTGAGCACTGCAGTTGTTGCCTGACAGGCACAAATTATCATGATCTAGTCGTGTCTTCTACAGGATGACCTCAGTAACCAGAAAAAGTAGCTGGAACATAACTCAATAGTTGTCATAAGGAAGCACTAAATTGGACAGAAAATGGCTTTTCTCCTCCTTACGAGACGCAGAAACATAGACAACATTATTCTCCAGTTTTTAAAATGGTGAAGAAATTCTGTCACAGCAGAAGTAAGAAGAAAAACTATAAAACCGAAATAAGCCCAAATTTTGGCAGGAACAACCTTAAGGTACCTAGAGCCTGACACCGACCTGGAAAGACAGTAATGAGAAACAGAGGCATGCTCGGCCGCCACCTCTGAGACTCCGAAATTTGATGTATATGTTGTCATGCCAATAAAATGATTGAAACTGAAATTCACTCCACTCTGGTGCTGGTGGAATCACTTCTGTCTATGAATCTGAGGGCGGAATTAGAAGCAGTAGGGCTCTGTGTAACTAGTTCTGTCTACAGGAAGAAGGCGTTTCTTAGACTCTGAGATCAAGGGTTTGCTCACTCTTCTTAACGGCAGGATTGACTTGGCACCCAGCTTACAGAGTTCCTATCTTCTCCCCTGGATGGAAGCGCATGTCACTCAACTGTTCCTCTGAGGATGATAATAAAGCTTGAATATCGAGACTGGGAAGAAAAGCTTTTCAGGAATCAGGCCACACTGGGACTGGGAGTGGAGATACGTGACGATGGTGGCGGTGATGCTGGTGGTGGTGACGATGACGATGAAGGTGATTTGGGGTATGCTATTAATTTTGATTGTGATGATGGTGATAAGGTGTGGTGATGGTGATGGTGGTGGTGATGAAGGTGGTGATAAGATGTGATTGTGGGGGTGGTGATGTTGCTGATGACGATGGTGATGCTGTGTGTGGCAGTGGCGGTAGGAAAAATGACAGCGGTGGCGATGATCGTGGGAATGACGGTGGTGGTGATATGAGGAAGGCGGTGGAGACTGTGAGGAGGTGATTTGGGGTACACTGTTGATTTTGATGTGATGATGGTGATGGTAAGGTGTGGTGATGGTGGTGATGTTAGAAGCAGGGTTTTTGTGATGGGACAGTTGTTGCAATGGTGCTGAAGGTGGTGAAGTTACTGATGACAAGGTGATGGTGGTGATGGTGTGGTTGTGGTAGTGATGATTAGATCGTGATGATGGTGGCAGTGGTGGCGGTGATGGTGGCCTTTGTGATGGTGACGGTGGCAGTGATGTTGGCTATGCTGGTGATGATAGCAGACATGTTGGTGGTGGTGAAGATGTTAGCGTTATGACGCTATGACAGTGGCGATGATGTTGGCTATGCTGGTGATGACAGCAGTCATGACGGTGGTGGTGAAGATGATTATCACCATCGTAGCTAATATCTGAGGAGGTCTTACCACATGTATATTTACTGGGTTCCAGGCACAGTTATCAGAGAAAACAATGGCACCCCACTCCAGTATTCTTGCCTGGAAAATCCCATGGATGGAAGAGCCTGGAAGGCTGCAGTCCATGGGGTCACTGAGGGTTGGACATGACTGAGCGACTTCACTTTCACTTTTCACTTTCATGCACTGGAGAAGGAAATGGCACCCCACTCCAGTGTTCTTGCCTGGAGAGTCCCAGGGACGGGGGAGCCTGGTGGGCTGCCGTCTACGGGGTCACATAGAGTTGGACACGACTGAAGCGACTCAGCAGCAGCAGCGGCAGCAGGCACAGTTATAAAGGCTTTGAATATACTAATATCACTAATCGTCCTGAAATCCGTATAAGATAGAGACAGTTATTACTAAAACTTTACTACAGACAGCATTAAGATTTAAATAGTCAGAAAAATGTGCTCCTGAACATCCCAGGATCTGCATTTATCACTCACGCTCCTCCATAAAACTGAAACAGAAAAAAGGGTCCACCACAGAGCTTAGAAACTGAGACTGTCAGCTGCTACTAAGGTGCTCCCAGCCGCCAGAGCAGGCATTGTCTTCCTCACCCTTTTCACGGATCTCTGCTCCTCACTGGTAACCTAAAGACACAGGCAGTGGTGTGAGAGAGTGGTGTGGTGGCAGGGGTGTCCAAGGCTCCCCTAGACACATGCATCAGCCACACCAGTAACCTCACCCTCTTCCTACAGCACAACCACTTTCAAAAGAGATCATTCTGAGTTCACCTCTCCATTCTCATCCAGCAGGGTTTCCCTGTCTGGAAACAAGGGCAGCAAGCTTATCCTCAGCTATCTCTGAAGATCTGGACCCCAAGGCCTGGGGTCTAATGCTAACGCAGACTGTGAATGTACCTACCACTCTCCATCTCTAACTTCACTCCGCTCAAGCTGTAGCATATTTTCCTGATTATTTCTCAGGAGTTCAGGGACGCCAGACACTGCCGGGCGCTGCCAACTCCTTTGCTTGGCCGTCTTCCACCCAGGTGTCCACAGAGCTCACACTCTCATTTCTTGAAAGTACTTGACCCAATCTCCTCTCCTTAATGGTCACTACATCTTAAATGCACAATGACCAGATTCCCAGTTCTACCTGCCTAGATCTATTTTCTCTGATGGCACTCATTAGCATCAGATACCCCATGCCATCTTCTTTATTGCCAATCTGCATGTCACCAAGTGCAAGCCCTGCAGGGGAAGGTGTGTTGTCTGGCTGGCTCACCACCACAGCCCGGCATCTAGAGAGAAGTCAAGGAAATCATTGCTGCTCAATACATATTACTTAAATGTATGAGCTCCCTTATGTTAATGTAGGCACTGATTTAAGTCACTTTCAAAAACAGTATGATTTCTATCAAGATGGAATAAGCAGGGTGGACCTTACTCTCCCCACATGAAACAACTGAAAAATGACTTTTGAAAAAAATATATATATAGTCATTATATATTTATATATATATATGAAATAATAGAATAATAGTTTTCAGATGCTGGGCATCAGGCAGCACAAGCCAGACATCCCCTAGAGAGAGAAGAGACCAGGTGAGTCCTGGCATTTCCCAGCTCCTGCTCAGAGAGGGAAGTCAAGATGCCAGGGCTGTGCCAGGGGAGGGAAGGGGGGTGACGCGAAATCAAGTGCATTTCCTAAGCTGAAAAACAAGCAAACAAAAAAAGAATTTGGATTTTGTGGCGCTCGTGACAGCTATAACTCAGGCGTCAGGGTCTTAGAAAGAGGAATGATACATAGGGAAGAAGCTGCAAAGAACTGCAACATCCAAACGCCACCCCCCTGAGCAGAGCTGAGTGGTGAGAGCCAGTGCGTTCCTGTGAGGAAGCTCTCAGGGGACAGAGAAGCATCCTGAGGGCTCACACAGGAGTAAGGTCCTGCCTGACTCTTGCGACCCCCTGGACTGTGGCCCACCAGGTCCCTCTGTCCATGAGATTTCCCAGGCAAGAATACTGGCGTGGGTTGCCATTTCCTCCTCTAGAGGACCTTCCTGATCCAGGAATTGAACCAGAGTCTTTGGCATTTGCAGGTGGCCTCTTGCCTTGCAGGCAGATTCTTTGCCACTGAGCCATCAGGGAAGGCCCTGTGCTCCCACAGGATTAGGGAGAGAAAGTCATGCGATTGCTGACCTTGGGTAGACAGTCAGAAGGACATTCCCAATAGCGGGGCAAAACTAGCCCCAAACCAAGGGCCCCGGCACCACACAGCTAAGCTCAGAAACAAGGCTCAAAAGGGTCAAATCTTCCCGTGTAATTTAACTGTAATCCAGACAGAAGGATACTCGTAGAAATATTTTAAAAATGTCTAGTAGGCAGCAAGGCAAAATTGACAATGTCTAATAAAAGTTACCAGTCATGGAAAGAAGCAAGAAAACGTGATCAATAATGAGAGGAAGACCAATCAATAGAAATGGACTCAGAAACGATACGAAGTCACCATTAGGGACAAGGATATTAAGCAGCTGCTACGACTATTTTCCAAGTCGCAGACATGACGCGCAGTGCAGGAAATAAGACCCTGATGACCTTGCACAGCGTTCACTCTGAGGCAACATCCGTAACGTTCTGGAAGAAAACACGAAGCAAAACATATCCAGCAAAATAACTTTAAAAATGAAGGCAAAATAAACTTCTGGCATACAAAAGCTGAAAAATAACCCGTAGCCAGTAGACACGTCTTTTAAGAAGAAGGATGACACCAGGTAGAGAAGAATAAAATAAAGAGATAAAGAGCATCGAGAAAGGTGAAAATAAACGACATTTCTTTCCTTTAAAAATCCGCTTACAGGATGACTGCTTTAAGCAAAAGGACAATGGTGTGTTAAAGCGTTTATAATATATATTGCATTAGTCAGTCAGCTGCGTCTGATTCTTTGTGACCCCACAGACTGTAGCCCACCCGGCTCCTCTGTCCCTGGGATTCTCCAGGCACGAATACTGGAGTGTGTTCCCATTCCCTTCTCCATGCCACATATAAAAATATAATTTATAACAGCAGTAGTACAAGGACTAAGAGAATTGAGAGTATAATTTAATATGAGTGGTATAATATTACTTGAAAATGGAGTGAAAAATCAAATATTTAGATCATATTCCCTAAAATCATCACTAAAAATATATAACCTTAATATCCACTTGAAATATAAAGAATGCAGAATATATACCATGCTAACACTGATAAAAAAAAAAAAAAAGCTGGGTTGTTTATATTAACATCAGACAAAGTAAAACAGAAAGTATTACCAAGGTTAAAGATGATTTCATAATAGCCAACAGTCCAAGCTACTAAGAAACCACAAAAACATTTTAAAATGTATGTATTTAATAGCAAAGCACAAACAGATAAAGACTAAAGAAACTGCGGTAGTTTTAGAAAAAAATAAACAATTAAGGTCAGAGATTTAAACTCCTTTCCATCAATAACTTATAGTACAAGTAGAGGGAAAATCAGTAAGAATACAGGAAACCTGAAACTCGTATGACCTAAGCTGCAGATAAACACTATTTTCAAGTGCAGAATATTCATAATTTTCAAGGGCACACAAAACACTTGCCAAGACATACCATGTTCTACATCATAACACAAGTCTTAGTAAATCTGAAATAATTCAAATCATACGAGCCATATTTTCCAACTATAGTGAAATTAAATTTGAAATCAGTAACCAAAAAAAAGAGAAAAGTTCTATATGTCTGTAAGCTAAGTAAAGCACTGAAAATAAGTGCCCCAAAGAATAGACCTAAAGGAAAATTTAAGAAAAAAAAAATGAACTAGATGAAAATCGTAGCATCACATATCAAAATGTTTTTGGATACGTCTTAAGAAATGTTGTTTATAAGCTAAAATATCCATAGTATCAAAGAAGAAAGATATCAAATTAATAACCTCTGCTTCAACCTTAAGAAAATAGCACGTTAAACCTAAAAGAAAAATGAAAAAAGAAGGGTAAGAACAGAAACTGATGGCATGGGGGGAAAAAGAACAAAGAAAAGAAAGAAACGGAAAGAAGTTTTTTGAATGCAATAGAATTAACAAGCCTCTAGTTATATCTCACAAAGACATAACGGAAATGAGACATCACTGCACAGTTTATAGATATTAAAAGCAAAATAAAGGAAGAATGCCCTTGAAGCTGACAGCTTGGATGAAAAAAATAAATTTATTAAAAGAATAGGCTATCAGATTTTACTCAGAAAGAAATAATAACCTGAAGAGCTCTACATCCATTACAAAAGTTGAAACTGTAGTTAAAGATATTTGTACATGAAAAACTTGAGCTGGAATCCCTAGCAAATTTTCCAGATAAGGGGATATCTACCTACCTTGACCTTCCAAAGTTCAAGTCTACGCAAACTCTTCCAAAAAACTAAAGAAGAGGCAACACTTTCCAAGTTATTTTGGACAGCATTTACGCTAATACTACCAAAATCAGACAAAAAGATATTCCAAGACAACTACAAACCACTATCTCTCATAAAGGCAGATTCTTAACAATTTCAGTAAATCAAACCAATACATATAAAAGTGATATGTTGTAGACAAATGGAATTTGTCACAAAAAGCAAGACTACTTTAAATTTAAAAAGTTAACTGGTGCGATCCACCACACTAGCAAACCAAAAGAGAAGACTCATATAGTCATTGTAATAGGTATCAGTTCAGTTCAGTTGCTCAGTCGTGTCCGACTCTTCGCGACCCCATGAATCGCAGCACGCCAGGCCTCCCAGTCCATCACCAACTCCTGGAGTTCACTCAGACTCATGCCCATCGAGTCAGTGATGCCATCCAGCCATCTCATCCTCGGTCGTCCCCTTCTCCTCCTGCCCCCAATCCCTCCCAGCATCAGAGTCTTTTCCAATGAGTCGACTCTTCGCATGAGGTGGCCAAAGTACTGGAGCTTCAGCTTCAGCATCAGTCCTTCCAAAGAAATCCCCAGGCCAATCTCCTTCAGAATGTAATAGGGTTAGAAAACATGTTTAACAAAATTCAATATCCATTTTCAGTAAAACTCTCAGCATACTAATAGAAAACTTTCCCAACCTAGTAAAAGGTAACTACAGCAGTCAGGGACCAAAATAAACGACAGCTAGTACTGCACTGGGCGATGGAAGAATCACCCCTCTGCCCTGAGACCGGGGTGAGCCAGGGCATCTGCCCCCATCACTGCCATTTGACGCTGTGCTGGGGAGGCTGGGCAGCACAGGTCTAAAGACACAGATACAGACATACAAGTACAGATACAGATATGTATATAAGGTCTCCCCAGGTAGCACAGTGGTAAAGAACATGCCTGTCAATACGAAAGACACGGGTTCGATCCCTGGGTCCAGAAGACCCCATGGAGAAGGAAACGGCAATCCGCTCCAGTATCCTTGCCTGGAAAATCCCATGAATAGAGAAGCCTGGTGGGTTACAGTCTATGGGGTCGCAAGAGTCAGGCACAACTTAGCAACTAAACAAATAGTTACACAGGCAGATATGGAGATACATACAGATCAACCACTCTAATGGCAGAAAGTAAAGAGGAAATAAAGAGCCTGTTGATGAGGGGGAAAGAGGAGAGTGGAAAAGCTGGCTTGAAACTCAGCATTAAAAAACTGAGATCATGACATGCGGTCCCATCACTTCATGGGAAATAGAAGGGGAAAAAGTGGAAGCAGTGACAGGTTTTATTTTCTTGGGCTTCAAAATCACTGTGGATGGTGACTGCAGACATGAAATTAAAAGAAGCTTTCTCCTTGGAAGGAAAGCAATGACAAATCCAGACAGCATATTAAAAAGCAGAGACATCACTTTGCCAACAAAGATCTGTCTAGTCAAAGCTATGGTTTCTCCAGTCGTTACGTACAGATGTGAGAGTTGGACCGTAAAGAAGACTGGACAATAAAGAACTGATGCTTTCAAGTTATGGTGCTGGAGAAGACTCTTGACAGTCCCTTGGACAGTAAGGAGATCAAACCAGTCAGTCCTAAAGGAAATCAACCCTGAATATTCATTGGAAGGACTGATGTGGAAGCTGAAGCTTCAATACTTTGGCCACCTGATTCAAAGAGCCGACTCAGTGGGGAAGACCCTGATCCTAGGAAAGACTGAAGGCAAAGGATTCTAGGAGGGGGCAGCAGAGGATGAGATGGTTGGATGGCACCACCGATTCAATGGACATGACTTTGAGCACACCAGGAAACAGTGAAAGACAGAGGAGTCCGGCATGCTACAGTCCATGGTGTCAAAAAGAGTCGGACAGGACCTAGCAACTGAACAACAGCAAACAGACACTTAGATACAGAAACAGAAGCAGACGTGCATATATGTGCAGATACCTACACAGATACACGGCCACAGATGATGCAGACACACGGGCAGGCAAAGAGGCAGACACAGACGGGCTTCCCTGGCGCCCGGTCGGCAAAGAGCCCGCCGCAATGCCGCAGGCCCTGGTTTGATTCCTGGGCCAGGAAGGTCCCCTGGAGAAAGGATAGGCTCCCCACTCCAGTACTCTGGGGCTTCCCTGGTGGCTCAGATGGTAAAGAAGCCACCTGCAATGCAGGAAACCCGGGTTCGATCCCTGGGTTGGGAAGATCCCCTGGAGAAGGGCATGGCTACCCACTCCACTGTTCTTGCCTGGAGAATCCTGATGGACACAGGAGACTGAAAAGTGAAAGTGAAATTCTCTCAGTCCTGTCTGACTCTTTGCAAGCCCAGGGACTATACGGTCTATGGAATTCTCCAGGCCAGAATGCTGGAGTAGGTAGCTGTTCCCTTCTCTAGGGAGTCTTCTCAACCCAGGGATCAAACCTAGGCCTCCCGTATTGTAGGCAAATTCTTTACCAGCTGAGCCACCAGGAAAGCCCAAGAATACTGGGGTGGGTAGCCTATCCCCTCTCCAGGGTATCTTCCCGATCCAGGGATTGAACCAGGGTCTCCTGCATTGCAGGCGGCTTCTTTACCATCTGAGCCACCAGGGAAGCCCCGGACAGAGGAACCCGGGCTACAGCGCACGGGGTCTCAAAGAGTTGGACACGACTGAGTGGACAGACGGAAAAAGTTAGAGTTCCTTTATTTTTCAGTTGAGGCAACATTTATGTATAAAAGCCACAGAATCCATGAAAGCTACTAGAATTAATCAGAGATTTTAGCATGGTTGCAGGGTACCAGGTCAGCATAAAACAATCAGTCATGTTTGCATTTACTGGCAATGAGTTACTGGAAATTAAAAAGGAGACAATTCTATTCCCAGGAGCATTCAAAGCACATTAAATACTGAGAGGCAAATTTGATGAAAGATAAGCAAGACCCGTGAAGTAAAAACAATAAAACCCCATGTTCAGACATCAGAGAAGACTGGGCTGTGCTCGGGGATCACGAGCTTCAGCTTTGCTAAGGGCTGAACTCCAGGACCAGTCCTGACTTTAGGAATCCACGTTATTACTCGTGAGTATGAAAGCATATTGTTAGTCACAGTAAATGCCAGTCAGTCTAGAGGGTGAGTCTACTCCAGCGTTTTTTTGTTTTGTTTTAGTTTATTAATTTATTTTAGTCGGAAGCTAATTGCTGCTACCTGCTGCTGCTAAGTCACTGCAGTTGTGTCTGACTCTGCGACCCCATAGACAGCAGCCCACCACCCGTCCCTGGGATTCTCCAGGCAAGAATACTGGAGTGGGTTGCCATTTCCTTCTCCAGTGCATGCAAGTGAAAAGTGGAAGTGAAGCTGCTCGGTCGTGTCCGACTCTTAGTGACCCCATGGACTGTAGCTCCCAGGCTCCTCCATCCATGGGATTTTCCAGGCAAGAGTACTGGAGTACTGGAGTGGGGTGCCATTGCCTTCTCCAGGAAGCTAATTACTTTGCAGTACTGTGGTGGCTTTGCCATGCATTCACATGAATCAGCCATGGGTGTACATGTGTCCCCCATCCTGACCTTCCCTCCCACCTCCTTCTCAGTCCCATCCCTCAGGGTCATCCCAGTGCACCGGCCTTGAGCGCCCCGTCTCATGCATCAAACCTGGACTGGCGATCTGTTTCACTTGTGGTAATATACATGTTTCAACGCTACTCTCTCAAATCATCCCACCCTCGCCTTCTCCCACAGAGTCCAAAAATCTGTTCTTTATATCTGCTGTCTCTCATGTAGGGTCATCGTTACCATCTTTCCAAATTCCGTGTGTATGAGTTGATAAGCTGTATTGGTGTCTTTCTTTCTGACTTACTTAATAGGCTCCAGTTCCATCCACATCATTAGGACTGATTCAAATGCATTCTTTTTAATGACTGAGTAATATTCCATTGTGTATATGTGTTTATGTCCAGCATTTTAATTAGATGCTAAAGTGCTTTGAGTACCTGAAAGGCTCAAGTCCTCTTCTTTCCACCACCAAGCATCTCTTGGGCAGACATATACAACCCCTACCTCTGCATGGGAGTCCCTAATCCATGCTGTCTCCTGGACAAGGTGCTCAGCTGAGGTAAGGATGCCAGGCCTGGATTGTACCCACCCCATGCGTTTGCTGCACAAACAGCGGGGTGGGGGCTGGATGGACACTGGAGCATTGCTTATTCAGCAGATAAACGCATGCCTGGCGCCCTCTGTCCAAAGGTAATGGCTATTTGGGCTTGGAGCAGGTTGAAGTGTTACTCCAAAAAGAGACTCATGTCCCGACTCCAGAAATCTGTGAATGTTGACTTGTTTGGGAAAAAAAAAAACAGCCTTTGCAGACTAAGCTGAGGATGTTGAGATGAGCTCATTACGGGATTACCCACGTGACCAGTGTCCTTATGAGAGAAGAGACTCCCATGCAAGGCGAGTGCAGAGTGAGCCGGGCAGCCGGGCAAGAAAAGGAAATTTATCAGAGGGAGTGAGGGGGCGACTGGCCCTCAGGAGAGCCAGCGTCCTCCCTTTCTGGCGGGGTCTCTCTTACACCCCGCCAATGAAACACTCCCTGAAGCGATGGTTAATGTTTAGCCTGCAAGTGAGTCCTGTAGTCACATAGCCAGAGGTCTGGAATCCAGTGGCCTCGTAGCCTTGAGAAGGTAGGTGCCAGCGGGAAAACAGAATGTTGTTTGGGCAATTTGGTCAGTCTCAAGAGTCACTGTGATTTTATTCTTTGTTTGCGAGGTCAACATCATGAGCCATTTCTACCATGAGCCCCACGGAGGCCCCATCACCCAGACGCCAGGGGAGGCTCGTGAACAGGTGCGATAGGGTAGAGGTTGGCAGGAAGCTGCTGAAGCCCAGGCACACCTGGACGGTGGAGGCAGGAGGGCCCCCTCTGGAGCTGGTCATGGGTGTGAAGCTCTGTGACCCATGACCTCAGACATTTGACCTCCAAAACCCTGAGAGGGTAAAGGGCTGTGGTTCTAAGCCCCTCGTCCGTGCTAACTTTCTGGGGCAGCCCCAGGAATCTCAGACCAGGGAGGGGGACATTTGGAAACAGCACAAGCATTGTTCAGAGAAGAGACCCCAGTACTTGGTGATGTCCTGGGATTTGGAACACAGACCCTGCCACTTACAGCCATGTGACCTTGGGAGCTGTATCCACCCTCTCTGGGTCTTAACTCCCAAATATGAAAAAGAAGCTTAGAGACTTTCTGAGGGTAGATCAGTTCAGATCAGCTCAGGCATGTCCGACTCTTTGCAATCCCGTGGACTGCAGGACACCAGGCCTCCCTGTCCATCACCAACTCCCAGAACTTGCTCAAACTCATGTCCATCGCGTCAGTGTTGCCATCCAACCATCTCATCCTCTGTCATCCCCTTCTCCGCCTGCCTTCAATATTTCCCAGCATCAGGGTCCTTTCCAGTGAGTCAGTTCTTCACATCAGGTGGCCGAAGTACGGAGTTTCAGCTTCAGCATCAGTCCTTCTAATGAACATTTTGAACTGATTTCCTTCAGAATGGACTGACTGGATCTCCGTGCAGTCCAAGGGACTCTCAAGAGTCTTCTCCAACACCACAGTTCAAAAGCATCAGTTCTTTGGTGCTCAGCTTTCTTTATAGTCCAACTCTCACATCCATCATGACTACTGGAAAAACCATAGCCTTGACTAGACAGAGCTTTGTTGGTAATAAGCCCATAGAAGTAAGTGTCAACTAAAAAAACACAGTCACAACCTGAAAGTAGAGAGTTATTTGATGGGCATGTTTAGGACTGGAGCCTGGGAGACAGTATCTCAGTAGCCCTGAGAAAACTGCTCCAAGGAGGCAGGAGGGCAGTCAGGCTGTATACATACAAGTTTACAACAAAGGGATCAGCCAGTCTGAGTGCCAAAGACCAGGTGTCAAGCTGAGGAATTTAGCATTCTAGGTGTGGGAAGATGCAAGCCTCTGGGCTCCCTGAGACCCTTCCTTTCTCAGCACCTCAGCTCTCTGGGGCCAGCTTTGTTTCCTTGTTCCCCTGAAGGAGGGGCAGAAAGCTACTTGTCGCATCCCTCCCCCGTCTCTAGGTCCTCAGGGAGGCCACCATGGGTGGGGGGCGGCGGGGGAGAGGGGGAGGCATCTGCTGGGCCGCAGGCCTTGTGTTCAGTTTTCAGAGACCTCATTCCCCTTGGGAGGGCAGAAATTGCTGATGGTTGTGACATTTCTTGCCCACCGATATGGCAGGAAATAGTTTCATTTCATAAATGCTGTCAGACCTTCCTCTTAATATCTTGCAGCAGCCAAAACGGATGATCTGGTGCGTGGTGAAGATGAAAGGTCTCTCCTGGTTCACGTCTGCAGCGCTGTTCAGTACAAGCCCTTTCCAGCGGAGCGAGGGTGGGGCGGGGCTGGGCAGACCTCAGGAAACTTCTGCAGTGACGCAGGCCTGCATCTGCATTCCTGAGGCTTGTGTGAAGCCCGTTTCCTCACTGTCCACCTCCCTGAGCCCCGGGCAGGCTGAGAGCCGCGTGGTGTCTGAGCGGGAACACCCCAGCCCCACCAACGTCAGTAGTCATTCCCTTCAGCGCGGAGCCGGTCAGGTTCCGGGGGAGGGGCCGCCCCCTCCTCCCGGGCATCATGGCCCAGAGCGGGGAGGCCAGGCAGGTCTGCACCCGCAGGCTGGAGGGGGCACTCACCACCCCCACCAAGTGCACCTCAGTGACCCCACCTCGGCCGGAAGCACTGGGACCCGCAGCCTCAGAGGAAATGGGAAACTGGTGCTGTGAGCCACTCAGGCTGGTTCACGGAGCTGAACCCTCAGGAAGACACACCGTGAATTACACAGGGTCTCTGCTCAGGGTCGTCTCGTTAGCCCTCCCCGCAAACAGCAGTTAAAGTGCAGCCAGAGGCCCGATCCCGGGCCAGAGCACCACTCAGCCTTAAACGACCACCACAGACAGTCGGTTTGCGTCCTGCAATTGGCAGCGAAATGCAGAATTCACAAGTGACTCTTAAACGGTGTTTCTGAAGCGCAGTGGAGGCCACTGATGCGGTCGGGGTGGGGCAGCCCCTCTGCCTGGCGTCCTAGCCCACCTCTCACGGGGATGTCTGTGCCTGGGGGTCCTCCGGGGGTGCAGGTCCCACCCACCCAGCTTTACGGAGCTCACAGGAAACGTCACCCTACCCTCAGGGTTGAGTCTGCAAATGAAACCTCCAGGTCCGTCGTCACCCCTGGCCTCCGAGCCTCCCCGTGAACTCGGCCTCCGGAGGCTGCAGGAAGCTTCCACCTGCTGCCTGAGAGTGTGACCCTCGGGGATACAGTCCGCAGCTCTGCCATGTCACTTATCGCCTTACACTCTCCACGTTCTATATGCGGCTGCGTGATGCCCATGAGTGACGCGCACCTGTGACGACGCGGTCGCGTGGTGTGCTCCCGTGTGGAGACGAGCCTCCGCTTGCCCCTGCGTCTACCCGCAGGCTGCCCCATGCCTGTGTGTGCGCTGGGCCCCGGGAGGAGGATGCCCTGAGACCCTCTGCCCGTCGGGCACAGGAAGTCCTAGCTGCAGACCCACGCCGTCGGGGGCAGCGACGTGGGGGCAGAGATGGAGCCGACGGGGCGAGGAGGGACGCCCATCCCATTCACACACGTTACCCACGTGCTTGGGCAGCTTGGAGCTCAGACGGTGAACTATCTGCCTGCAATGCAGGCTCAATTCCTGGGTCAGGAAAATCCGAGAAGGGATGGGCTACCCACTCCAGTATTCCTGGGCGTCCCTGGTGGCCCAGCTGGTAAAGACTCCTCCTGCAGTGTGGGAGACCTGGGTTCAGTCCCTGGGTCAGGAAGAACCTCTAGAGAAGGGCAAGGCTCCTCACTCCAGTATTCTGGCCTGGAGAAGTCCATGGACGATATAGTCCATGCGGTCGCAAAGAGTCAGACACGACTGAGCGACTTTCACTTTACTTCATTTCAGACAGCAGCCAGCCACTGGAGGCGGGGGCTCCCAGACTCCCCGTTGGTGGCAGAAGGCCCGGTGGGGTGGCCAAGGATGGGCCCGGCCCCCCAGGCCCAGCTTGGCCCTGGCTCCGTTCTGAACCTGCTTGTCTGGGGACATCCGTGGAAGGAGCTTAGAGGAGCCCCACCCTGCAGTGAGGCGGGCCTGTGATGAGTGACCTGCCCTCAGTGTCAGGCCGGGGTGGGGAGCTGGACCAGAGGGCCTTGGGAGGGGGTGGGGCACAGGGGCCCCAGGGCCCCCTCGAGGGCAGCATTCACCCTGCTCTCAGACACTGAATGTGGGAAATCCCTGAGTGGCCATAATTGCTTGTGGGCATCCGGCCTCACCCATCAGGCCTGAACCTCAGGTCCTTCCCACCCTCAGGGGTCCCCACTCCCTGCTGCAGGCAGGCTGCTGCCAGGGTCCTCACTCTGGCAGACTCCGCATTGCAGTAGGGAATTGAGGGTCTGGAGAAGGTCCAGGACCCTGAAGAACGCTGGGATAACTGCAGATGCCGACTTCAGGAGATGCTGCGGCTGAGGCAGGGGCCTGGGGGGCAGGGGTTCTTCCATGATGCTTCTGGATCTCACGGGCCTGACCCCTGCCTGACCCCAGGGATGGAGGCCTTGATGAGGACTCCAAGGGCTCAGGAGCTGTGGAGGGACACCAGCAGGGAACTCCCCACCTCACCCATGGAGAGCCTCAGGAGTCACGGCGGGACGTGGGACCATGAGCAGACGAGTGGGCTGGGGCAGGGGGATGGCTAAGCAAAGACAGCTCGGGGCCACAGATCCACACAGAAAGGCTGCCTTCCTCTGGGCCGGAGGGCAGGACAATCGCACAGCTGCTCCCTGCCGGGCCCACCAACAGCCCAAGGCCACCCTTTAGAGTTCGGAGGGAAGCTGTTCCTCCCTCCCATGTGCTCAGAGAGAGCTGTGTGAAGACACACTCCAAGCCCATTCTTCCGCCGGCTGCTGGCAGAGGGAACCCAGGTCTGCACAAGATTCCTCCTGCACAGCAAGTCTTTAAATCATTCACTCGAAGCCTGTATTTCATTCACATTCAAATTCAGTTATTTGAAATAAATTTACCTTTAAATAAATCATATGCTGTATGCTTTACAAATCACAGTGATTATGACTAGGGATGACAGGCCCTGACTTACGAATAAATCAGGCGTTTTCCCAGCAAGAAATCCCGTGATAAATGGGCTGTGGGTGTCTGACTTACTTTTTTATCCAGATTCCATCTGGGATACTCAGCATACATCCAAAAGGTCCTGATGACGCTGCAGCTGTTTAGACATGTTCAGGCTGAACCAACCCATTCCACGTGCAAGTCAGAGCCCTCCTTCCAGGGTCCTTTCACTCTCTGCCCACTTCACCCTCCAGTTCCAGGAACCAGGAGGCAGTGGAGACATTCCCCCGCCAGCTCACCTTCATCTCCTTCCTTTCTGTTTCCTGGGATCCATGGAACCGCGCCCCTCACAGTAGCTACAGCGCAGAGTCACCCTCAAGGAAATCAAGAAGGAAGTTAGACAGCAATCACCACTTTAAACAATTAAGAAAACAGATTAACAGGCAAAAATGTCCTCCCCGAAGGAATTCAAAAGGATATTTCTATTGTTTGCTTCACTTTTTTTAAATAGTAGAAGGAAAACTCAAGAACAGTGAACGGGTCTCTTAAATAAGATTAAAACCAGAGGCAGACCAGGCTTCCCAGGTGGCCCTCATGGTAAAGAACCCACCTGCCACTTGTTGTTGTTCAGTGGCTCAGTTGTGTCCAATTCTTTGCAAGCCCATGGACTACAGCATCCCAGGCTTCCCTGACCTTCACCATCTCCTGGAGTTTGCCCAAACTCATGTCCATTGAGTCGGTGATGCCACGCAACCATCTCATCCTGTCGTCCCCTTCTCCTCCTGCCCTCAGTCTTTCCCAGCATCAGGATCTTTGCCAATGAGTTGGCTATTTGCATCAGGTGGCCAAAGTATTGCAGGTTCCGCCTCAGTTCTTCCAGTGAATATTCAGGGGTTGATTTCCTTTGGGACTGATCGGTTTGATCTCCTTGCAGTCCAAGGGACTTTTAGGAGTCTTCTCCAGCATCACAGTTCAAGAGCAGTGCAGGAGACACCGGGGACACGGGTTCAGTTTCTAGGTTGAGAAGATCCCCTGGAGGAGGTCGTGGCAATCCACTCCAGTCCATGGGGTCACAAAGAGTCAGACATTACTGAAGTGATTTAGCAGAGGCAAACAGAGACCAGTCCTGAGTCAGTTCTGCACAGCTCCCAGACTGGCGGCAGCAGCAGCATCCTCAGACACGTGTGGAAATGCATATTCCTACAAACACAGGGCCCACCCGAAGGCCCCAACCACCTGGAGGAGTGTCTGGAACGCAAGTTCCTAGGCAGCAGGCCAGGAAGGCCCAGTGGTGAGCCTTAGTTGAAAAACGTGCCACCAGTGGCCCAGAGCAGCCACCCACGAGGACAAGAGATGGCCCAGGACAAACAGTCCATCCAAATACCATTCCTCCCAAATTAGTCTAGAAATGGAAGCCATTATGCTAAGTATAAAAAGCAGAGACATCACTCTGCCAACGAAGGTCCGTCTAGTCAAAGCTATGGTTTTTCCAGTAGCCATGTTTGGAAGTGAGAGTCAGTCAGATCGTAAAGAAGGCTGAGCACCAAAGAACTGATGCTTTTGAAACGTTGGAGAATACTCTTGAGAGTCCCTTGGACTGCAAGGAGATCCCACCAGTCCATGCTAAAGGAAATAAGTCCTGAATATTCGTTGGAAGTACCGATGCTGAAGCTGAAGCTCCAGTACTTGCCATCTGATGTGAAGAGCTGACTCACTGGAAAAGACCCAGATGCTGGGAAAGATTGACAGCAGGAAGAGAAGAGGGTGAAGGAGGACGAGATGGTTGGATGGCGTCACCAACGTGATGGACATGAGTTTGGGCAAGCTCTAGAAGTTGGCGATGGACAGGGAGGCCTGGCGTGCTGCAGTCCAGGGGGTCGCAAAGAGGCAGACGCAACTGAGCGACTGAATTGGACTGAAAAGTAGGCAGGGCTTGACCTGCAAGACCAGAGCAGGGACGTCTCCCAGCAGAGGGAGAAGTGGGATG
This sequence comes from Neotragus moschatus, assembly GCA_006410615.1. NCBI lineage: Eukaryota > Metazoa > Chordata > Mammalia > Artiodactyla > Bovidae > Neotragus > Neotragus moschatus. The sequence continues at coordinate 4,082 of SJYA01003779.1, read as the reverse complement.
TCTGTCCTGAGGTCAGACACACAGGCCACAAGGAGGAGGGGGGCATCAGCCTGGCATACATGTCACAAGTGTTTCTCTGAACTGACTGATGCTAAGTATATTAATAACAAATAAAATAACATTAACAATAATGAGATCATCATAGAAATAGTCTTAAAGTAAATAAAATAATTAGGAATTTTGAGCAGTATGAAAGGTGCTTTTAGATAATCTGGTGAACTGATTCAAAAAGGATAAACTTTGAGAAGCATGTAATGAGGGCCCTGGGGATGCTGCACTGTGGCGAAGCCACATTACTCAGTCCTGAGCTTCCAGCACTGGGGCCGCAGGAGCGTCGACCCTGGCACCCCCAGGTTCTGTGCCCGCCCCCTCTCTGTCCCCTCTTTCCACCCTCCCCAAGCCCCACCTCACAGCCACTCAGCCATATGCTCCACCCAGCCATGCCTCACACGTCATCCATCAACACTTTCCAGATAATTTAAAGTTTTCAGTGTAACCCAATAAGGGTGTAAAATATATCTGAAGATGTATATGAACTCAGAATAAGGGAGACATTTCTAAGGTGCCACCAAATGCAGACACTCTTGAAAAACCAGTTTGATGGGTTTGACAAACCAAAAATGAACTGCTGAGCACCTGGAAAGACACAGTAGTAAAGGCAAGGTGCAGAAACGCCTCTGCAGCCCAAGGCAGGAAGGGCTGACGTGCCTCTTAAACCTAAGAGAAACCGGCAGCAGACTCCGGGCAAGGAAATAACAACAGCAGTCCACCAAAAAAAGGTTGGAAAAACCCTAATGGACATTTCTACTGGACAAATGCCCATCAACTCCACATACGACTCCGGGAACTAAGTCAGAACGGAGACCAGAGTGTGTGCTCACTGGCCAGTGCAGAGGGAACTGGGCTGTCCTGGGGGGTGCAGGGTCCCTATCCCTGACCTCTGACACACCACCCCAAGTGGGGCTGAGCCTAAGACTTCCGCAAGCTCAAAGCACTATCCAGAGATATTCAGTGCAAGTGTCTGGAGGGAAAAATAGGAGACACTCTGTGCATTAACTTAAAGAAGGGTCTTAGAAAGAAGGAAAACAATGGTATCTAAGCACACTTTGCAGCCCTGTGAAATGACGCTATGGAAAATTACAGTGGGTGAGCTCACTGTATTTTTTCCTAGTGGAAAAAGCTGACTGACCAATGCAAAAACCTCTGCTTCTTGCCGTTGCATATTGGAAAAAATACAGAAAGCAAGTACCTATTAATGCAATTACATCTTGGCGGTAAGATAAAAGCGTACACTTTTATTTCCACCTTCTTTCCCTGACGTGTATTTGACCACATGACATTTTGTCTGTATGCGTATTAGTTGCTCAATTGTGTCCGACTCTTTACGACCCCATGGACTGCAGCCCTCCAGGCTCCTCTGTCCGTGGGATTCTCCAGGCAAGAATACTGGAGTGAAGCCATGCCCTTCTCCAGAGGATCTTTCTGACCCAAGGATCAAAGCTGGGTCTTTTGCACTGCAGGCAGATTCCTTACCATCTGAGTCATCTGGGAAGCCCCAATGACATCTTGTAGTCACTGTATTATATTTCTAAAGAAAAAGTAAAAGAGGAAAGAAAAAGACGTCTGAAAGTTCTATTTAAATTCTCACAGAAAACATGCCTCCCACCCCACTAAGCACCGGAAAAATCCTGCCACTTGCCTGAAACTCAGCTTTCTGCCCCCAACCCCACTCCAACCAGATGTCTAACAGTGGAAACACTGGGGAAATCAGTAACCCTGCTCTTCCACCCAGAGGCGTTCTCGAAGCTGAGAAGCCCCATAACACACTGAAAGAAAGCCTGACGCTGACATTCAAGTATAAGGCGCTACTGTTTCTCTGCCTCTCAGAGAATTCACTCTCAGAAAAAGGGCCTAGACAGAGTTCGGGTGTAAGGGTTCTATTCATCCTGATCGTGTGGGTCCTTAGACTCTAGAGAAGCGACTCTCAAAGCCCTTTTCGCAGTCCTGGTCCTGGAAGGTGCTCTGCACCCAGGTCCCTTGGAGGAGAGCCTATGGTAGACCCCCCTGTCCTGGGGAACCGGCTAAATCTCCCTCCGTCAAGCCGCAGCTGCAGTATAAATAACCCTGATTTCCACGTCTAGGAGAGTCCGTGGTTTCTCACCCTTTCCCCTGGGACTGAAGGCTCCTTCCACAAACAGGGGCAGAGAACCACAGGAAGCCCAGTTTTCCTGAGCCCCCAGGCCCCACCAAGACTGCTCGGCCACAGAGGAGACGAATAATCCCATTTGTAGTCCTTCTCTGCCATTCGCCGGAGCCAGGGCTCCAGGAAACAAGCGCGATTGCCAACAGGCTGCACTGAAATGAAAACATCATTTTCCTTCCGTCCAGCTCAGGGAACGCTGAAACTGCCTCTGATAATTAATCCACAGAGAGAAATCAATACTACAACTGGTTGAAGATGAAACAACCCATAGCAAAATAAACTTTCCAGGGATGCCTCAGCAGTTTCTGTGGACACAGAGTACCTGCTGCAGATGTGGAAATGTGGAATCTAAATAAATGTTGCTTTCTCTCCCCAGATCATCCCACCCCAAAGGTCAATTACCAGAACCGTTTTATGTTGTACAACACTTTTGTATAAATACATTCTTTGTTCTCTAAATGTTGACGAGTCGGGCTTCTTTTTCCCATTAGGTCCAGCAAATGGGTCTACAATTTGGTAGTTGCAAATAGACTGAAAGAAATAGTTTCAGGGGTGAGTGATTTATGAGTGCTGAGGAAAACCCAGGTTTCTCATACGGGCCACTCGTAAATCCAGTGTGGTTTGGTGGAGGGAGCATGTTTTCTTTCCTTATTCTGGGTTCGGGTTTTGGTTGAGGTTTTTTTTTTTTTTTTTTTTAGTTTAACTTGCCTTTGGGAAGCCAAGTTGAGTTGGCAGCATGAACTGATCCTGTGTTACCCTTCAGTCTGCTGTTCATTACAAAGGGTTGCAACATGGCAGGTTAAAGAGATGAAGGAGGTTTAGGTCTTTTGCTTATTGGGAGCCCTGGAGTATTTGGAGTATTCAGTGAAGGACCTCAGCTCCTGGAGAGATGAATCCAAGACAGCACGTCATTAGGCTCCAGTGAGAGAAGCGTTCCCGCAACAAGTGAGCATTGCTTGGCCAACTTCCGGAGCACCTGTTGTTGGATTTAACAGGCTCGCCGGGCCCCCTGACTGGCCGAAAGGACAGGAGCCTGTGTTTAGCGTATCGCACGGTTTTCTTAATCCTTATAGTAACCTCAGAGCGGATCTGTCTTCTCGGGTCTGGAGTCCGTTGCCTCTCGGTAGCTGTGCACCCCTGCGGAGGTCACTTGCCCCCTCTGCGCCTATTTCCTCTTCCATAGAAGCAGCGCCTCTCTCCCGGGGCTGCCGTGAGGACTGACACAGTGTGATGTGCAGTGAGCTTAGAGCAGTGTGCAGGGCCACGAGCTGGAGGGACCTCCGTTATCTAATTGCTATCCTAGGGAGGCGAGGTCCCTCGCTCAGATTTATACAGTGAGTTGCAGCGTTAAAGGACACCAAATTCCATACTCTTCCCATTGTTTCTGGAAGTGGAAGGAAGGCAAACAAGCACCTTGGCATGAGCTTACTGCTAACTTGGCTCGTGGAGCAGGGGAGACTGAATTCTTTCGAGAACTGAGGCTCCCTCTGAGGAGTAAACAGCCACACGCTCTCATTTTTGTCTTTCGGCTCCTGTTCCTTCAAAAGGAACAACGTGATATTCATTGACTGTTTAAATCAAATTTCTCCTAGCAAAACTAATACATGCTCTAAAGACTTGGGAAAAAACAAACAGAGAGAAAGTGTGTTGAAAGCCCAAAGAAAGAAGAAACACTCCCACTTCTGGAGAAAGCCACCAGGAGGCCCCTTCTCAGTCCTTCCTGTATGATGAGGGGCCAGTGGATGGAATTCTTCATAATGGAAGTAAAGTAAGCATGGAAAACTCTGAGAGAGACGGGAACACCAGACCGCCTGACCTGCCTCTTGAGAAACCTATATGCAGGCCAGCAAGCAACAGTTAGAACTGGACATGGAACAAC
>SJYA01003777.1:33318-68513 GCA_006410615.1 Neotragus moschatus | reverse complement strand
CACAGCAATTTTGGTGAAGTTGAAAGTAGATGGAAAATAACACAGTCTCCAAATGCTTTCATTGTCTTTGTTTATTTCCCCAGAGATACTTCCTGGTCATCTTTTCTGGGTGTTGACTTCCCAGGTATTTTGTCTGACCTAGGCTTTTTTTTTTCCTTAAAAAGTGTGTGTGTGTGTTTAAATCCTGTTTACAGAAGTAATAGATGGTTAAAACAAACACACACAAAGGAAAAACTCCAGAAGTCTGTGGTGTGGAGCGTGTTAAGTTCCCCGTCACACACCTCCATAGAGAGCCACTGGCAGTTTGGTGCATGTTTTCTTGGGGCTAGCTTCTATGCTTGGATTAACACGAGGAAATTGTTATTCTTAGCAAAACGGTGCTCAGACCTACATCCTTAACTTTGACGGTACCTTCTTCCCCCGCTTCATTTTGGACCATCTCCATATACGTATGTACAGTGCTACCTCAGTCTTTTTTTTTTTTAACTTATCCATTTATTTACCTATTTTGGTTTTGATAGCCTGGTTTGATTTGCTGGGTTTTGATTGCTTCACGTACCCTTTCTCCAGTTGCAAGCAGAAGCTATTTTCTAGTTGCAGTGCACAGGCTTCCCATTGCAGTGGCTTCTCATGTTGCGAAACACAGGCTCTAGGCACATGGGCTTCAGTGGTTGCAGCACTTGGGCTTCATAGCCCCCTGGCAGGTGGGATCTCGGTTCCCTGAGCATGGATTGAACCCATCGCCTTGCATTGGCAGGCAGGTGGACCTCCAGGGAAGTTCTGCAGTCAGCCAAGGGAGGGAGCTTCCCTGTGATTTCTTTGTGACTGATGTGTCCTCAGTAATAGTCACACAGAAGCAAAACATAATTCCCCAGAATTTTGAAATATTCCTTTCTTTCTTCCATGACCTTGAAGCAGTTAAGGAAAACCTGCTTTCTTTCGTCACAGTACTTTTGACACCAAACATGTTTTGTTTTTTCCCCACACCAAACAGTTCTCCAGGTTTGTAAGGACACCATTCGGGTGTCTAGCAGTTCATTTGAATTCTGACACTAACCACCCAGAGTTAGTGGAGACCTCACCGGTTAGGGGTTTAGTCCCACGAGACTGATGCCCCTTCAGATGCCAGTTGCAAGTAGTGAGTGGGTTTCCAGGTTATCCACACTCCTGTCCAGCTTGGTTACAAACAGGGATTCCCATGATGCCCTTGGCAGGTTTGGTAATTTGCGCTGCTGCTGCTGCTGCTTAGTCGCTAAGTAGTGTCCAATTCTTTGTGACCCCATGGACTGTAGCCCCCAGGCTGCTCTGTCCACAGGATTTCCCAGGCAAGAATATTGCAGTGGGTTGCCATTTCCTTCTCCAGGGAATCTTACTTATGTTTACTGGTTTATAAAGGCTACAGAAGAACAGCCAGCAGAAGGATACGTAAGGTGAGGTCCAGAAAAGTTCTGAGTGCAGAAGTGTCTGTCCCCATGCAGTTGGGGTACACCACCCTTTTGGCACATGAATGTGTTCACCAACCCTGGAGCTCTGTGAACCCCATAGTTTAGGGTTTTTGGTGCTTTGTCGCATAACCATGATCTGTGAACTCAGTCTCCAGCTCCTCTCCCCTCCCTGGAGGGTGGAGCTGAAGTTTCTAAACTATTAACGTCTTCTCACCAGCTCCCATCCTAAAGTTATTCAGGAGCCCACCTGGAGTAGCCTCATTAGAACCAAAGACTGTCCTCTCTCTCAGGGAATTTGAAGGGATTTTGGAGCTCTGTGTAAGATACTCTTATCACCCTTATCACTTAGGAAATTGCATGGGTTTTAGGAACTGTGTCAAGAACTGAAGGTAGAGACCACATACATTATTTCTCATTGTCACAGATAGACATAGATTTCTTAAACAGAACCCCAGAACCATTAATTGTAAAAGAACAGACTTGATAGTTCAGTTCAGTTGCTCAGTCATGTCCAACTCTTTGTGACCCCATGGACTGTAGCATGCCAGGCTTCCCTGTCCATCACTTAACTACTGGAGCTTGCTCAGACTCATGTCCATTGAGTTGGTAATGCCATCCAACCATCTCATCCTCTGTTGTCTGCTTCTCCTGCCTTCAGTCTTTCCAGTATCAGGGTCTTTTCCAGTGAGTCAGCTCTTCGCATCAGGTGGCCAAAGTATTGGAGTTTCAGCTTTAGCATCAGTTCTTCCAGTGAATATTTGGGATTGTTTTCCTTCAGTATTGACTGGTTTGATCTTGCAGTCCAAGGAACTCTTAAGAATCTTCTCCAGCACCACAGTTCAAAAGCATCGATTCTTCAGCACCTAGCCTTGTTTGTAGTCCAACTCTAACATTCATACATGACCACTGGAAGAACCATAGCTTTGACTAGACGGGTGTTTGTCCGCAAAGTAATGTCTCTGCTTTTTAATATGCTGTCTAGACTTGTCATGTCCTTTCTTCCAAGGAGCAAGCGTCTTTTAAATTTCATGGCTGCAGTCACCATCTGCAGTGATTTTGGAGCCCCCCAAAATAAAATCTGTCACTGTTTCCATTGTTTCTCCATCTGTTTGCCATGAAATGGTGGGACTGAATGCCATGATCTTCGTTTTTTGAATGTTGAGTTTTAAGCCAACTTTTTCAGTCTCCTCTTTCACTTTCATCAAGAGGCTTTTTAGTTCTTTTGCTTTCTGCCATAAGGGTGGTGTCATCTGCATATCTGAGGTTATTGATATTTCTCCCAGCAATCTTGATTCCAGCTTGGGCTTCCCTGGTGAATCAGCTGGTAAAGGAATCACCTGTAATGCGGGAGACCTGCGTTTGATCCCTGGGTTGGGAAGAACCCCTGGAGAAGGGAAAGGCTACCCACTCCAGTATTCTGGCCTGGAGAATTCCATGGACTACACAGTCCGTGGGGGTCACAAGGAGTCAGACACGACTGAGTGACTTTCACTTGATGTATTGGATATCATTAAAATTAAGAACTTGTTTTCATCACTGAGAGACTGTAATTATAATCACTTATCCCCAGTAAAATGTTAGTGAAAACTTAGAGCCTGTGTAAAAGTGGATCGTTTGATGGCCAGTGAGCCTATGAGAAGGCACAACACTGTTAGTCACAGGGAAGTAGAAACTAAAACCGTAATGAGATTCAATTATACCCTCACCAGAACGGTTACAAATTAAAAAGACGCACAGCAGCAAGTGTGGAATTAGAGGAACTGGAATGCTTACTCTGTGCTGCAGGGAGGGCAGTGAATGTGATTATTTTGCTAATTTGGAAAACTGGCAATATCTGCCAAGCTAACATTATTACGCCTCCCTTATGACCAGCAGTTCCCCTCCTGGACACGCGCACAAGGAAAATGTGCGCCCACGTCCACCTTCTGACATTGTTCACATCGGCTTTACATCTGCTAGCCAAAACCTGGGAGCTCAGGGTCTGGGAATAGGAGAATTGATGGTTGTCTCTACAGCATGGATGCTCCTCCCAGACCTGATGTCATGCAGAAGTAAACTGTGTGACCCTCCTTTCAGACGAAGTTCAATAGCAGGTGAAACTAACCTACAGTGAGAGAATCAGAATAGGGATTCCACTGGGCAGGTGGTGGGCACAGCTGGAACCAGGTGCCGTGGAGCTGCTGTATCGGATCTAGGACTCGCGTAGCTGTACATCTAGGATCCCGATGCTTCAAGTATGCCACCGCCTGAGAGGCTACATCGAGGGCTGGAGGGCTGCTCCCTGCTTCCCTTTTCCTGTACTCCACACCCATGCGATGCTGTAGGTCTCCCCTCCTGTGTCCATGGGTGGTACGAGCACCAGTGCCTAGTGGGTTGCTCTTTTTTCTTAGTATTTATTTTGGGTCTTAGTTACAGCATGCGTGATCTTTGTTGCAGTATGTGGGATCTTTCGTTGAGGCGCACAGACTCTCTAGTTGTGTCACACAGGCTCAGTAGTTGCAATCTGCAAGCCTGGTTGCTCCTCGGTGTGTGGAATCTTTGTTCCCTGACCAGGGCTCGAATTTGCGTCCTGTGCATTGCAAGGCGGATTCTACCACTAGGCCACCAGGGAAGTCCCACATTTTCTTTCTTAATTGAGGTGTAGTTTGTGTGCGTGCGTGCGTGTGTGTGCGCATGCTTAGTTGCTCAGTCATGAACAACTCTTTGTGATCCCATGGACTGTGCCCTGCCCGGCTCCTCTATCCATGAGATTCTCTAGGCAAGAGTAGTGGAGTGGGTAGCCGTTCCCTTCTGCAGGGGATCTTCCCAACCCAGGGATCAAACCCAGGTCTCTTTCACTGCAGGTGGATTCTTTCCTGTCTGTGTCACCAGGGAAGCCCGAGATAAAGTTGATTTACAATATTACATTCGTTTCAGATCTACAACATTGTGATGCAAACGTTTTTCTACATTGTACTCCATTTAAAGTTGTCATAGAATATTGGCTGTTATTCCCTGTGCTCTACTACATATGCTTGTAGTTCAGTTTGTATGTCCTAGTTTGTACCTCCTCATCCCCGACCTGCGTCTTGCCCCTCCTCCTCCATCTCCCCCGACTCATAACCACCAGTTTGTTCTCTGTATTTGTGAGTCTCTTTCTGTTTTGTTATATTCGTATGGTTTCTTTTTAGGTTCCATATGTAGGTGATAACATAGAGTATTTGTCTTTCTCTAATTGACTAAGCAGAGTACCTGCCAGGTCCATCCATGTTGCAAATGGCGAAGTTCATTCTTTTCTGTGGTGGGGTAATATTCCACTGTCTAGACGACTACTGCATCCATCTGTTGGTGGACACTTATGTTGCTCCCATGTCTTGGCTGCTGTAAACAATACTGCTGTGAGCATTTGGGTGCATTTTTTTTTCTGCATGTATTCTTGCCTGCTTTGTTGTAGATTAACTGATCGTCGTTGCATGGTTTGCTTCTGGGCTCTCTATTCTGTTCCATCGATCTCTGTGTCTGTTTCTGCACCGGTGCCATACTCTTGATTTCTCTGGCTTTGTAGAGCAGTCTGAAGTCAGGGAACATGGTACCTCTAGCCCTATTCTTCTTTCAGGATTGCTGTGGTAATTTGGGGTCTTCTGTGTTTCCATACAGATTTTAGAATTATTTGTTCTAGTTCTATAAAAAAAAAATGCCATGGATATTGTGATAGTGATTGCATTGAATCTGTAGATTGCCTTGAGAGGTTTGGCTATTATCTTTCAGTACGCGAACATGGTGTATCTTCTGTTTGTGTCATCTTCAGTTGCACTCATTCTTGTGTGTGTGAGAGGGATTTCTGTTTGTGTATTTTGGCTGTGCTGGGTCTTCACTGCTGCACGGGCTTTCTCTGTTGCGCAGGCAGAGGCTATTCTCTAGCTGCAGTATGCGGGCTTCTCACTGCAGCGGCTTCTCATTTTGGAGCACAGGCAGATTTCAGGGTGCATGGGCTTCAGGAGTCGTGGCGCGCAGGCTTACAGTGGCATGTGAAATCTTTCCGGAGCAGGGATTGAACCTGTGTCCTGTGCACTGGCAGGCAAATTCTTAATCCCTTAACTACCAGGAAAGTTCTTCAGTTTCTTTCATTGGTGTCTTAGAGTTTTCTGAGTACAGGTCTTTTTAAATCATATCAGATTTTGCTTCCAAATGAATTGGTCTCGAATTTGTTTTTTGTTTTTTTAAAGTTTGATTTTTCCTTGAGCACAGTGGGTTTGGGATGTGTAGGGAAGGGATTGTGAGCATGTTCTCTCACACTCCTGTTGGGTGTATTTAAAGTTCATCTCCAAGGCTCCTGGAGCTCTGGAGGAGACCAGAGATGCAGGCAGAATAGAGAAATGTTTGCTCATTTGGTTGGGTGTGTTCATAGGCAGGGGGAGGTATTTGGCCCTGCTGAGATTTCTTATCCTCTTTGTTCCTGTTATTTAGTTGTGAAACTGGAGTGAAGAAGTATGGGCTTTTGATCTGTTATCCAGGAAGGTATCTATTGTCACAGGAAGACCTTTTTTTGTTTTTAATCAGGAAAATTTAAAATGTTCCCGTACTGGGACTTCCCTGGTGGTGGTCTGGTGGTTAAGACTCCATACTTACAGAAGGAGGGGGCACGAGTTCGATCCCTGGTCAAAGAACTAAGATCCCACATGCCATGCCATGTGTTGTGGCCAAAATATTAGAAAGTAAAATAAAGCATGTTTAAAGTATCCCCCAAAATGTTCCTGTACCTTTTAAAGATTTATCCTTGAAGTCAGGAGAGCCTAGTAAAATTTAAGTGAAAGTGAAAGTCACTCAGTCATGTCTGACTTTGCGACCCCATGGACTGTACAGTCCATGGCATTCTCCAGGCCAGAATACTGGAGTGGGTACCCTTTCCCTTCTCTAGGGAACCTTCTCGACCCATGGATCAAACCAGAGTCTCCTTCTTTGTCAGGCGGATTCTTTACCACTGAGCCACCAGGGAAGCCTGACCTTCATGGGAAAAGAATCTAGAAAAATGTGGATACATGTATATGTATATATCCACTGATTCACTTTGCCAGTTCATTTTGCTGTACAGAAAAGTGATTCTGCCCAGCAGAAAGGAACACAACACTGAATTACCGCTACTGCTACTGCTAAGTCGCTTCAGTCGTGTCCGACTCTGCGCGACCCCATAGACGGCAGCCCACCAGGCTCCCCTGTCCCTGGGATTCTCCAGGCAAGAACACTGGAGTGGGTTGCCATTTCCTTCTCCAGTGCATAAAAGTGAAAGTGAAGTCACTTAGTCATGCCTGACTCCTCGTGACCCCATGGACTGCAGCCCACCAGGCTCCTCCGCCCATGAGATTTTCCAGGCAAGAGTACTGGAGTGGGGTGCCATTGCCTTCTCCGAACACTGAATTAACTATATTGCAATTTAAAAAAATAAAAAGCCAGAGGGGGACTTTAAAATAATAGGATGCATCAGGCCCAGGAAACTTGGTTGAACCGCTAGAATTTGCAGCTTGAAGACTACTAAATGATGAAAAGTTCCTAAGTATGATTCTCTGAAGGGAAACCGTGCCTGGAATGTGCCGAGTAGTCCTGTAGAGCGAGTGTCTGCCTGTGTGTGGAGTAGCCTCGAAGGACAAGCTCGGGAGTGTGGCGGGGCCCCGGCGGCAGCACCAGTCAGCCCTCCTTTTGGGGGCTCTGTTGTCACAGCTCTGGGGGACTCTGAGGAACTGTAGCCCCCCTCCCCACAGATACCCGTCAGCCCACCTTCCTGGGAGGGTAAGAAGGCAGGACTGTTTTTTGCTGTCTGCAGGGCCAGCAGACACGTAGCCTCTGAGTCTGGTGGGTTGATTGGTGATTTTTCTGTATTTGTTTTGTATTTTCCAGATTTCAGCACTGAGAATGCCTTATTCTGTCATCAGGAAAGGGGTTATTACATTAAAGAGAATCTTACTTAAGGACATATAACTGCACAGCAGATTGAAAATTGAACCCCTACTATAGAAAGCCCTTATAAATCAGCCCACAGGCTAGTCAAAGGAATCATGACTCGGCTCACATTAGGAATTTTTGGACTGATTTTTGGATCTTGTGGAGGTTCTGGGTCATAATTCTAGGTATCAGATTTTAGTTTGCAGCCCTTGAGTATCACTTAAAAAAATTTTTTTTTTCATTTGACTGCACTGGGTTTTAGTTGCGACATGTGGAATCTAGTTCCCTGACCAGGGATTGAACCCAGGCCCTGGGCACTGGAAGCATGGAGTCTTAGCCACTGGACTACCAGGGAAGTCCTGAATATCACTTTTGAGGTATTTGAGATACCAGAGTTCCATTAGTCATGTAATTTGTCATTAGTTATGTAGTTAGTTATGTAACTATGCCCTTAGTTATGTAGGCTCTTTAAAGGAGCCTACTTTTAAAACTTAGATTCATTTATTTTAAAGGAAACTTGGTCTCACTGCATTAAGTTGAAACCAGCATTCCTTGCCATGAATATTTGTTTTAGTTGAATTGATGAAGGTCCAGTCAGACGCTGTTGCCAGCGAAGGCTTTGAGCCTCAGTCACGCCCCTCTTTTTTCTTGAATGGGAAGATGAGCAGGCATTCAGAGGGCCTGAAGGCTGTGTCAGCACTTCCTTGAGACCCGCCCTCTGTTATAACTAGAAAGCTGCCAGGGCAGCCAGGCAGTGTCTGTCACCTGATGCCCCACCTCCTGGGTCCCACCTTTTCCTCAGGGCACTTGGGTTTTTTGGGTGTCTGACGTATCATCTGCCCCTAGAGGAATGGAGGAGAAAGGCCTGGGTGGCTGGGGGTGCCTGTCAGAGGCTTTGACCTGACCGTGTGTGAGTCCTTGACCTGCTGTGACCCACCCAGCCAGGGGCTGTGACCTCCACACTGACCAGGACTTTTTTCCCAGCAGGAGACCACTGTCTGCAGCTCCTGTGAAGATGTCCACACCAGACCCAGCCCTGGGCGGAACTCCTCGGCCAGGCCCTTCTCCCGGCCCAGGCCCCTCCCCCGGAGCTATGTTGGGCCCCAGCCCGGGCCCCTCCCCTGGCTCCGCCCACAGCATCATGGGACCCAGCCCAGGGCCTCCCTCAGCAGGACACCCCATCCCGACCCAGGGCCCTGGAGGGTACCCTCAGGACAACATGCACCAGATGCACAAGGTAGGGAGCCCCGGGCCCTCAGCCCCGCCAGCTAGGTCCACACGCACAGGGGCAGGGGGTGCGCAGTGTGTCCTGAGCCCCACTGCGAGCTGGCAGCTGTCCTAACCCTGGGTCTCTCACGCCTGTTGTTTTCTTAATGAATAGAAGTGTCCAAATCCTGAAAGATGGCCTCTAGCCCGTGGTCACCTGCTTGGCTTACCTGAGTGACTCAATGAGCACAGTAGCCAGTACCCTCTGCCCCCCCTTGATCCTCTACTTGGGCATCATTGTCCTGACCACTGACCTGAGCACGTCAAGGATGCTTTAGCCAGTGAGATGAGAAAAGCCTCCTTTCACACATATAATTTTCCTCTTTCTTTGTATTCCTGGGAGGTGGTTGGAGGAAATACTCTCTTATGAATAGAAAGCATCTAAAGGAAAAGGTGCCGTTTTCAAGCATCTGGGATCACAGGTGTCCATCACGGTAGAAGATACAAGGCCTGGGGACGAGGGGTCTCTGCCTGCCCCTCTGGCTTCCCTGCTAGGCTGTCCATGTGTTCGTACCCCAGTTCACTTAATCCCCTCCTGCCAGCCCATCAGGTGCAGGTATGTATTGTGCCCATTTTGCAGATGAGGAAGTAGGGTCTCAGCGGGATGGTCACTCAGCAGAGCCATCTCCTCCCTTTGACTCTGCCTGACCTCAGGCAGGTGCCACCCCCTTGACCTCCAGCACAGTGAGGTGACCCCCCTCCACCCTACCCATCACCAATATATTCCTGTCACCTTGGGTACAGTATCTGTCTGGTCATTTCTTCTTAGAAAGCTGTTGATGATTCTCTGACCGCTGACCCCAGTGCTGACTTAGGTGCGTTTCTCCTCTGTTTCCTTTCTCTGTTTTGTTTCTTCCTGGACACCTGACATGTCTCTCAGACACCTGCCATGTGTCTGGCTGGCCCAAGAGTTGAGGTCTGGTGGTCCCCGCCCCTTCTCCTGCCTGTAGAGAGCTCCTGCCCTGGGGGAGGGGAGCCTGTCTCTCAGCTCCCCGAGCCCAGGGGAGAAGGAGCAGAGGGCAGGCCCCACCCAGGGGTCTGCTCAGCATCCCAAGGGCCCCACACTGCTTCTGGTTGGGAAGCTGGCCCTCTGCTGTTGGCCCACGCCTTTTCCTCCTCCTTTCACGGTACACGTTGAGCTGTAGCTGACTTTGCTGGGCCACCTCTTAGACCAGAGAGTTGGACATTGGCATATGAGCCTGGGAGGGTCTCGGAAGACGTCCACTTTGCCAGCCATTCCATGGGGGGGCGTGCTTAGTGCTGAACATCAGGAGGGAGGCTGTGTGTTTCTGTCCCACCAAGATCTGATCGTGTCTCCTAGGAGGGTCAGAACGATGTTACAAATGGCCCCCTCCCCGCCAGCAGGCAGGAGGCTGATCTGGGATCAGTGAGGACATTTGACTGTTGCTGCCATACCTCGTGGGCAGGAGTTACTGCCTGTCTCTGATTTATAGTCTCCCAGGCTAGAGGGTCCCTGTGTTCACAAGGTCTTCTTGTGACTGCTAGAACCGCTCCTGGCCTGGACCTCTGCTTGTGCTTCCCTTGTGAGACTTGGGCCATCAGAAACTGTCTCCACCTTCCCCTGGTGTCCTTGTCCAGCTGTGCCCTTGCCCCTAGATCACCAGTCTGCGGGTCCCCTGACTGGCGTTATTTCACGCACATGCCTTGACACCTGAGTTGACATCAGGACCACGTTTTGGACCTAAGCTTGGCCATGGCAGCTCAATAAGTGCCTGGTGACTTCGGATGCACATTTTCAGTGACCTTGAACTTCTCTTGTGTGGTGCATTTTTGTGCTGTCTCTTCCCATGCCCCTTTGCTAATCCTGCCTTGTCGTCCACTCTCGCAGCCAATGGAGTCCATGCATGAGAAGGGCATGTCGGATGACCCCCGCTACACCCAGATGAAGGGGATGGGGATGCGGTCAGGGGGCCATGCAGGCATGGGGCCCCCGCCAAGCCCCATGGACCAGCACTCCCAAGGTATGTTTTCCCATCTCCTCTTTGTTGCCCTCTGGAAGCCCCAAGGTCACTTTGTTAAAGGAGTCACCCATAGATGGATTCCGAGGACCTAGAACAGTTGAGCCTTGTGATATACCCTGCCAGGGAGGGCTGTTGCGCTTGGCCTTAGCTGGTGCCCTGTTCAGGCCATCTTGTCCCAGGGCAGCCCCAGGAGAGTGGATACTGGTGGGATGGAACCGTGTTCCACGCCAGGTGTTAGACAAGGGCTGGGCAGGACAGGATCTTTAGGATAGTGAGTCTGGTGGCACCCAGGAGCGGCTGAGGAATGTAGACTCTGGGAATTCCCTGGAGGGCCTGTGGTTAGGATTTCCACTGTGGGGGCCATGGGTTCGATCCTTAGTTCTTGATCTGGAGAACTAAGATCCCGCAAGTCGTGTGACATAGCTGGAAAAAAAAGGAAAGCAAGACGCCTGGTCCCTGCTTCAGACCTGCTGAGTCAGAATCTCAGGAGGGGGCAGGGCTGGGCTTTATCTTAGCTGAACGAGGGTGGCTTCCTGTCAGTGGGGCGGGAAGCTCAAGGGCTCTGCAGGTAAGGGAAGTTGGGGGAGTGGACCTGCCTAAGGCGAGGGGCAGCAGGGCGGGCCCAGAGAAAGCCTGGATTTTTGTGTCACCTCTGCTTTAATCGTTGGCAAGTTACTAAGTGGGACGAACCAAGCGCTGTGCAGACTGCCAACCAGGCTGTGAGTGTGTGCCCTCTGGGCGTCTCTTGTTTGAATCATAAATATAAAGTCATTTAGCCATCCTTGTCTCAGGGTAGGGGCCAGTATAAGCTGGCCCCCATCTTTTCCTTAAAAATCACTGGATATGTGCTGCCAAGTGACCACCCAGACCCATGTCTCCCCACAGGTTACCCATCGCCCCTGGGCGGCTCCGAGCACGCCTCCAGCCCAGTTCCAGCCAGTGGCCCGTCCTCGGGCCCACAGATGTCGTCTGGACCCGGAGGGGCCCCGCTAGATGGTGCTGACCCGCAGGCTTTGGGGCAGCAGAACCGGGGCCCAACACCCTTCAACCAGAACCAGCTCCACCAGCTCAGAGCGCAGATCATGGCCTACAAGATGCTGGCCCGGGGGCAGCCCCTTCCCGACCACCTGCAGATGGCCGTGCAGGGCAAGCGGCCCATGCCCGGGATGCAGCCACAGATGCCAGCTCTACCTCCGCCCTCCGTGTCTGCAACAGGGCCCGGGCCCAGCCCTGGACCAGCACCTCCAAATTACAGCAGGCCTCATGGTAGGGCCCACCGCCCCTGGCCCTTGGGATGGGGAGGGGTCTCAGAGCCAACCGACAGGAATGTGGACATGTGCGTTGGCAGGTCTGGGCTCTGCCGTCCATTGGCTTCCCTGGCACCGGGGCTGCTGGTGATAAATGGTGTTTCTCTAGCTCCCTTGTCTGCTCCGGTGCCCACACCAAGGGGCTTCTTGTTGGATGTGTGCCCTGGAGCCAGGGCTGCCCATGGTGAGGGCGGGGTGTGGGGCTGGGTGAAGTTATAAACACAGGACATGTTTTATCCTCTGGTCTGTTTCTTCTTGCGTGTAGGTATGGGAGGGCCCAACATGCCCCCTCCAGGACCCTCAGGCGTGCCTCCTGGGATGCCCGGCCAGCCCCCTGGAGGGCCTCCCAAGCCCTGGCCTGAAGGTGAGCTCCCTCTGTCCTACTGACGCATCTGTGCCCTGACTCCCACGTCGAGTTCATACCGTGCAGACCCTTAGATGAGCCCGGTCAGAGAGTGGGTTGGGGACATGTCTGCTGCTTCTGCCATCTTCTTTGGGTCCCACCTGGCCTTGCTTGGCTCCCAGAGCCTTGGGTTTGGTCCCATTCCTCTACCTACCCACCCTTATCTTTTGGGTCACAATGACCCTGGGATCTCTGAGCCAGTAGCAGGGAGAGAGGGACAGTAAGGCATGAGTCCACTGAGCCTCAATGAGAGGCTGCGAAGCAAACACCATCCTTCAGGATGTGGCGTCCTGAGCCCAGAGGTCATGGGCAACCCCTTTCCCTCCTGAAAATGCCCCCAGCACTGTGGGAGGCAGGCTGGAGGGCAGGGCAACTCGGTTTTGTCACCCCTGTGTTTCGTGTAAAATGTAGTTAGTACTTATTTGAGGGTCATATCTGTGAGGTCAAAGCTGTGGATAAAACAGACTCATTTCTGTCATCTTGGGGCCTGAGGATCAGTGATGGGGGCATTGAAGAGCCAGTCCTGTAAATCGAATTCTGTTGCAGCTGGGGTGGGTGAAAGGCAGGCTCACCCCATACCCACCTCGGGTCAGCACCTGGACCAGTAGGGGCTTTGGAGAAGGGATGTGCAGGCTGAGACCTCGAGGAAGAAGAGGGAGCCAGACTTCTTAGAAGTGAGGAGCCATGGGGCAGTGAGGGTTGGGGGGCTTGGGAAGCTGCCCAGCCCGTGTTAGCCTTGGAACGAGCTTGTCCCCTGGGCAGTCAGCGCCCCACAGGCTCTTCACCTTCTCCCGAGGCTGACCTGGGACTCAATGTGATGGCCCGCTTCCTGTCTCCCCCTAGGACCCATGGCAAATGCTGCTGCCCCCACGAGCACACCTCAGAAGCTGATACCCCCACAGCCGACAGGGCGCCCCTCGCCCGCACCTCCTGCTGTCCCGCCTGCTGCCTCCCCTGTGATGCCGCCCCAGACGCAGTCACCAGGACAGCCAGCCCAGCCTGCCTCCATGGTGCCGCTCCACCAGAAGCAGAGCCGCATTACCCCGATCCAGAAGCCACGGGGCCTGGACCCTGTGGAGATCCTGCAGGAGCGGGAATACAGGTGAGGTCCTGCCACCAGCCAGGGGTGCCCCCCCCAACTCTATCAGCTCTGACACACATTGATGGTGGTGCTCAGTTCTAAAGGCCAGTGGGGTATGTAGCCAGAGGTCCCCCTCCTGCCTTGGTCCCTAGCCTTCTAGTTCCTGGTGTGTGTGCATCCTTGCAGAGAAACCCCATGTGTGTCAGAATAAAGGTGTGCACACAGCTTAGTTTGGGTACAGGGGATTTATGTGCACGTGGAAATTTCATAGATTCTGCAATACTGCCCTCCACGGAGGCTGTACAGATAGATATATGTTGGAATGAACATTCCTGGTTCTCCTCTCCTATCCAACTTTTGGCTCATCTGCATTCAAAAAGTCTCCTGGTGAGCCTTGTGGTGGACATTTCTAAACCGTCGCTCACTGTCGCCTACCCCGCTGGGCACTGGACATTGTGAGGGGCCTGGCACACAGATCTCTGCCCCCTGTCCAACAGTGCTGGGGAGCCTGAGATTCACTCCCTGAATGCCTCGCACTCCCACTGTTTCTCCATTGTGTTTATAACCTCTTCAGGGCTGGCCTCCCTGAGTAACAGCAGCTCTGTCCAGGGACAGGGCCTTGCCTCATTCACCGCAAATCCCCAGATACATCAGTGACTCAGCTTGATGACAGTCTTCAGACTGCCTCTCCAGCTGTGATGAGCCTTGGAGCTCCAGCCCCTGGGCCTAGGTGCCACCCTTCCTCCATCGGAATGGCTTAAAGATGGCCTGCCCAGATGGCCCCTGTCTCCTTTCTGTCTCTGTTCCCATGTACCTACCATCCAGCACCAAATGGACCATGGGACCTTGATCCGTGCTTGCAGTGTCCCCTTGGTGAACTCTCAGCTTCTTTTCCCCCAGCACTGTTCACCCTGCCAACTGGTCTGCACCTCCTCCCCAGCCTCCTTGCTCTCGGCCTAGCCTGTGCAGTCTGTTTTCCCACACTTAACTTACATTACATCTATTTATTGGGTTAAAACTGGCTTCCCATTATCAGCTTTGCAACCCTTTTCTCTAACCCCTGCCCAGTGCTCTGTCCTTACCTCCTTGACTCTCTGGTTCCTCTTTCTATTTACCAGGTTAGACTCATTCCTGCCCCAGGGCCTTTGCACATCCTGTGCATGACTGCTTGGTGGTTATTTAAACTTTATTGCCAAGGCTGTGGTGGAGACTCTGTCTCCCACACCCCTCATCTCCAGCCCCTTCTTCAGAGTACTTCTCTGGAATAGCTGTAGATACTTAATTTTTTAAATTTCTTTATGGCTTTTCCTCCTGATAAACTTATGAACTCAGAGCAACCAGGAGTCCTGGTTAGTCTTGTGTAGTGCTGAAGCCCCACACCTCGAGTGGTCCTTGGCATACAGTAGGTGCTTGATAAGTAAGTGTGTGAAAAATGGGGATTATTCTGTTTGAACTTTATGCTCTACCCCGCCTTTTTTCTTTTTTTTTGGCCATGCCATGCAGCATGTAAGATCTCAGTTCCCTAACCAGGGATCGAATCTGTGCCTCCTGCAGTGGAAGCACTGAGTCTTAACAACTGCACCTTCAGGGAAGTTCCCTGTTTAAACCTGAGACCAAGCCTGTAGGGTTGCTCTGAGGGGTCTCCCCAGTTCATAGCTGAGTAGATTTCCAGGGCCAGGATGGAGGCCCCAGCCCGCCTGACTCCAGAGATTCGCTCCCACTGCTGAAATGCCAGAAGCCAGCTGTGCGCTTTGAGATTTCCTGTTTGCTGTGGCTCCTGGGGCCTCTGTGGCTGCCCTCCTGTGTGCAGTCTGTTGTGTACGTTCTCTCTGCCCTCTCCTGTCTCAAAACTAGTGTTGGATTCCACTGGATTCTTTTGAGGCTCTGGCTTTAAAGAAAGGGAACCAGGGGGGTTCCCTGTAAACTGGTGAGATTTCACGTCATGGGTCATTTTTTCCATCTTCACACCCTAGGCTGCAGGCTCGCATCGCACACCGAATTCAGGAACTTGAAAACCTTCCCGGGTCCCTGGCCGGGGATTTGCGAACCAAAGCTACCATCGAGCTCAAGGCCCTCAGACTGCTGAACTTCCAGAGGCAGGTGGGCGCAGACGTGGGCTGTGGGGTTAGGAAGAGACCCTTCCTGCCAATACTGATGCTCAGATTCAGAGAGATGCTTACTGGGTAGTTTGTTTTTTTTAATCTTTCTTTCTTTCTTGATGTCTCTCTCTGCGTTGGATCTTAGCGTGACATGCAGGATCATCGTTGCATCACTTGGGGTCTTCATTGTTATGCACAAGCCCAGTAGTTGTGGCATATGGGCTCCAGAGTGTGCCGACTCAGTAGCTGTGGCTTGTGAGGTCTCTAGGTGTGGTTTGAGAGCTTGATAGTTGTGGCTGCAGGCTTAGTTTTCATGAGGCACATAGAATCTTAGTTCCCTGACCAAGGATCAAGCTTGTGTATCTTGCATTGCCAGGCAGATGCCCAACCAGCAGACCATCAGGGAAGTCCCTGGGACAGTTATGAATTATACCCTGACCCTTAAGCCACAATGCTCCCCCTCACACTCACTTACCCACTGTCCCTCCTCCCCCTCCACGTCCTGCCATTGGAATGAGCAAGTGTGGGCCTTCCTTAAGGTGGCCGTGGCCAGCTTGCAGCAGGAGGCTTGGATGGGTCTATTTCTGAGAGTCCTTTGCTTTTGAATGACCAGTAAGAACTTTCGTGTGTGGTTGAGGGAGGGCAAAGCTGGAGACCTGAAGACGTGAGAGGCTCTCTCTGGGTATCCAGGGGCAGCCGTCTCCTGCACTGTGGGTGCCTGCTAGCAACCCCACCCCTCCCTGCCCCAGGTCCTCTCCACGCATGTGTTTGCTCTCTCGGGTCCTCCTGAGTGTGGCAGCCCACTGCCCGGTTTGCATTGTGAAGGCACATGGGCATCACCGAGTTATACCAGTCGCCAATTTCTCTCCTTCCTTCCTGAAGCTGCGGCAGGAGGTGGTGGTGTGCATGAGGAGGGACACAGCCCTGGAGACGGCCCTCAACGCCAAGGCCTATAAGCGCAGCAAGCGGCAGTCCCTGCGAGAGGCCCGCATCACCGAGAAGCTGGAGAAGCAGCAGAAGATCGAGCAGGAGCGCAAGCGCCGGCAGAAGCACCAGGTGCATCCCTGGGGTGCAGGTCGTCAGCCCCACACTGTGGGGTCCCGGTTTTTGTCTGCACACACGGTCTGCGTGTGTCTCCGTTCATCATAACGGTATTCTAGGCGTCTAGAGTACTTTAGTGAACAAAACCAGTAAAGACAGTTGGGGAGATGGGCTGTAATCAAGTGCACATATGACGTTTGGGGAGGTAATAGGGTGTCAGGAGACAGGACTTGGGGATAGACAGAGATGGAGGAGCCATTCACGCAAGATGGTCGTTCAGAGAGGGCCTCCTTGAGAAGGTGGGGTCTGAGCGGAGACCTGAGGGAGGAGCCACACGGATGTGCAGATGACAGAGGGGTAGATGCAAAGGCCCTGGGGTTGGAAGGCACACTGGTGTTCCTTGTGGTCAGAGGGGGGTAGCGTGGGTGAGGGAGGGAGGAGGTGAGGACAGGGTGGGTATGGGACGGGCGTGTAGGGCCTTGAGGCAGAGGGGACCACTCGGGCTTGTGCTCGGAGTGAGGTGGGCACCACGGAGGGCCTGAGCAGAGGCAGTATCAGACTGAAGTGGTTACAGCGTCTGTCAGGGAGACCAGATTCTCCATTCAAGCAGGGTTTGGGATCATTTGGTGTGTTTACATTTATATTTATGTCTTTAGTTTTACTTAATATAAAAATATTTGTATTTTCTAAAATTTTTCTCCAAATAGTGTCTGTTATTGGCATAGTTTAACAAAAAGTCAACATTCAGTGATTAACCACTGTTAACTTCTTGGTATATATCATTGCAGTCTTTTTTTCCCCTCCTATATAAACACAGTAATCAAAAGTTAAATAGCTGTCTTTAAAAAATATATAGACATGTTGACCTGTTGAAAGTATTACTGAAGTGTGATTTTTAATGTCTACGTTGTCCTCTGTCTCCGAGTGCTCAACATTTAGTGGTTTATGAAACCATTTCCCTGTCTTGGGACACACAGCATATTCTCCACTTCCACTGTTAAAAGTCACTCTGGGCTAGGCATTCTTGGACTTGAATTTTGGCACCCGTGTCTGCCATTTTTCTTAAATCCCTCGCAGTGATGGTTTGGGTGGGGGAGGGGAGGGGGTCACATTTTACAGTGGTCAGTGGGCCCTGCCAGGTTGTCCCAGCCAGGGCAGTTGCCTTGGCTGCTGAGGCAGGGTTGGAGGGGGGCCCTTCCCACTATATGGTCCACACAGAGGATGGTGGACCTTGTCAGCAGGCAGTGTCACAGGACCAGTTTGATCACATCCCCTTGGTTTTCACCAAGCCCGCTTTGGAGTTTCGTCTCCCTTGGGGCAACGTCCCGTAATCAGTCAACTCTTCTCTGTGCGTTCTGCAGGAATACCTCAACAGCATTCTTCAGCATGCCAAGGATTTCAAGGAATATCACAGGTCGGTCACAGGCAAAATCCAGAAGCTCACAAAGGCGGTGGCCACGTACCACGCCAACACCGAGCGGGAACAGAAGAAGGAGAATGAAAGAATCGAGAAGGAGAGAATGCGGAGGCTCATGGTACAGTCGGCCGTGGTGACCAGGGTCCTTTCAGGAGGATGATGGGTTTTGGGAGCCTGGGGATCAGCCACCCAGGGTTACGCTGGGGCATTTTGCTGCTTAGTGTTAGAGGGGGGACAGAGGAAGAAAGGATTGGGAGTCTGAAAGACCTGGTCCCAGGTCTTTGCCTGGTCACCCTGACTGTCAGTGACCTCTTGACCTCAACCAGCTAGCCAGCTGCTCTGTGGTCTCTGAAAACTGGAGGTGGTACTGCCCACTAGTGGAAGCCACCTAGTGTGTGCCCAACCTCCCCACCCCTTTGCATGTAACCATACATTATTCACGGAGGGTTCTCTGATTGGGCCAATATCGACAGCCCTGCTGCGTGGACAGGGACCTCAGTAATGAGGAGGACACGGTCCCTTCCTTGGTGGGGTCATGCTGGCCCTAGAGAGACAGGTGCCCAGAGAGACAGACAAGGTGGTTTTGGGGGGTGAGAAGTGCACAGAGGAAAATGAAGCAGAACCAGGGAGTTGGGGATTAACTGAGTGTTCCAGGCAGGGTGGGCCTGACCCACGACTGCAGAGCTCTGGGGCAGGGATGTGCCTTCCAGCACAGAGGGGAGCCAAGAGCGTAGACTCGAGGCGGGAGGAAGCCGTGTGTGGAGCTCAGTCAGTACCCCCTGGAACAGCGTGGTTCAAGGCAGTGAGGTTGGAGTTTTCCAGCGGCAGTCACGGGGGCCTGGCAGGCCATGGAGGGCTTCGGCTTTAATTCTGACCCTGAAGGGGAGGCTGTGAGCTAGAGGAGGGCAGTGTGGTCTGATGTCTTCTCAGAAAGCCAGGTGGGAGAGTAGTGGTTTGGAGAAGATGGAGACAACAGTTGGAATTTGGGTGTCTTTGTGAACAGAGGGGATGGGGCTTTTTTCTCTCCAATCTTAGTTTGGCCACACTTCATGGCATGTGGGATTGTAGTTCCCCAACCAAGGATCGAACTCACATTCCCTACAGTGGAAGAGCGGAGTCTTAACCGCTGGACCACCAGTGAAGTCCCAGGATGGGTCTTTTAAATGGCTCCTGCAGCACCATGTCTGTCCAGCAGGACCCTGTGGGGCCTGGTAGGGGTGGGAATTGGGGACGTTCTGCAGGGGAGTTCATAGATCACATCAGTGAAGGGGGTGAATAGAGCACAGTGTAGGCCATGAGCTCAGTGCTTCCTAAACGTGGGTCTGGCCACTGCTTAGCAACACCCCATAGGCTTCTGAGTCTGTTGGCTGCCCTGGGTGCTGGTGGATGGGTGAGTCACAAGCTTCCGCCATAACCGCCCGCTTCCACAGGCCGAGGACGAGGAGGGTTACCGAAAGCTCATTGACCAGAAGAAGGACAAGCGTCTGGCCTACCTCCTGCAGCAGACAGATGAATACGTAGCTAACCTCACGGAGCTGGTGCGGCAGCACAAGGCCGCCCAGGTTGCCAAGGAGAAGAAAAAGAAGAAGAAGAAGAAGGTGCGCCCCTTGGTGGGGCTGGAGGGGGCATGCACCTTGGCCTTCTCTGTCAGGGGCTGACTGTGTCTCTTCCCTTCCAGAAGGCAGAAAATGCTGAAGGACAGACGCCAGCGATCGGACCTGATGGTGAGGTGAGGAACCAGGGGTTTCTTCTTGTGGACATGCTAGCCCATCCCCGGAAGTTAGGTCAATTTCACCCTTAAAGTTTTTTCATTCTGAAATTATGAAATATATGGTGCTGGCAAGAGTGCCCCTCGGTCCCCTGCCACCCCCTACCCTTCCTTGCCCCCACTCCCCAGACAGCACATTGTTCACACGTGGGTGTGTTTCCTTCTGGGGCTTTTTCTGTTCACGGGCTGTTTATTTCTAGTTCTTTCTTTAAAATTTTAGACTCCCAGGAGAGGTGTAAGAACAGTACAGAGAACCTCCGTGTGTTCATCGCCCACATTCGCACTGTTCATACTCAGAGAGTCAGATGCCAACATGATGGCACTCTGCTGCTCTGTATGTTCCATGTGTACATCCTGAAAACAAAGCTGTTCTTTTCCGTAAGTGTACAGCAGTCAAAACCAGGAAATGAACACTGATGCAGTCATCTGATCCACAGCCCTTGTACAGACTCACAGTTGACCCCCCGGTGTCCTTCAGAGCAGCAGGAAACCCTGGAGTGACGCAGGGTCCTTCTCCGTGCATCACACGGGGAGTGTGTGGCGTAGATTTCTTCCCTCACTGGTGATGTTGACCTTGATCCCTTGGTGTCAGCCTAGGCGTCTCCAGCTGCAGTGATTGGAAGTACCTTCTGGGGAGATCCTCAGACTGTGTGAAGACACTGTAATGCCTGAAACTCCACCCACTGTTTCAGCGTCCACTGTGTTTGCCTGCATCAGTTTTTGCTGTAACGGTTGCAAGATGGTGATTTCTGCAGTCAGTATTCCTTCTGTGTTTATTAGTTGGCTTTCTGCAAGAAGGGAAAGTCTTCCTTTTTTCTTTTTAAATTGGAGTGTTGCTTAACAATGTTGCCTTAGCTCCTGCTGTATCCCATTTAGGTTAGCTCAGAACCTTTAGTAGAGTTCCCTGTGTTATATAGCAGGTTCTTATTAGTTATTTTATACATGTGTGCTGTGCTGAGTCACTTCAGTCCTCTGACTCTTTGTGACCATGTGGACTATAGCCCACCAAACTCTTCTGTTCATGGGGTTCTCCAGGCAAGAATACTGGAGTGGTTGCCATTTCCTTCTTCAGGGGATCTTCCTGACCCTGGGATTAAACCCACGTCTCTTAAATTTCCTGCATTGGCAGGCAGGTTCTTTACCACCTAGGAAGTCCATTTTATACATAGTAGTGTATATGTGTCTATCTCAGTCTCCTAATCCATTCCAAACCCTCTCTTCCCTCATTGGTAGCTATACATTTGTTGTCTACATCTGTGTGTCTATTTCTACTCTGCAAATAAATTCACTAGTACTATTTTTCTAGATTCCACATATATGCATTAATATGCGGGATTTTCCTTTCTGACTTACTTCACTCTGTATGACAGTCTGTATGTCCATCCATGTCTGTGTGAATGGCACAATTTCATTCCTTTTTATGGCTGCATAGTATTCTGTTATATATAGGTACTGTGTCTTTTTTTTTCTGTATCAGTATTGTGTTATTGTAAGGGTTCCAGTTTCTCCACACCTTTGTCTGTTTTATTGTCTGTTTTTAAAATTTTTATTTTATTTTATTTTTGGCTGCATTGGCTCTTAATTGATGTGTTGGGGCTTTCTTTAGTTGTGGCGAGCAGGGCCTACTCTCCAGTTGCAGTGCACAGGCGTGTCATCGCAGTGGCTTCTTTTGTTGCAGAGCACGGGCTCTGGAGCTGAGGCTCAGTAGCTGAAGTGCACAGGCTTAGTTACCCCATGACATGTGGTATCTTCCTGGACTGGGGATCGAATCTGTGTATCCTGCGTTGGCAAGTGGATTCTTAGCCACTAGACCACAAGGGAAGTCCTGCACCACGTTTTCTTTATCCATTCCTCTGCTGATGGGCGTAGCCTTCTGTTCTTTTTTATTTGGCTCATGGGCCATAGTTTGCCAACCCCTGGTACCGACCCGTGGATTCTTATTTAGTCTAATGGATTTACTTGGTTTAATCTTGCACTGTCATCATATATTTTAATGCTCAGGACTGTTCCAGTTTGGGCCAATGGGAACCGCTTCACTTTAACTCCTTTGTCCCTGTGCCCCATTGTTCTCTGAGGATATGACTTCCTCACACACCAGAACGGCCCTGGGCTCATCTGCTTTCTCTCCTGGACTCAGCCATTTCTCCAAGGAGCCCTGACTCCTTTCATCAGAAAAGAATTTTTGGAAACCATGATCTAGTGTGCTCATTGCTACTGTGTTTCATTGTTTCTGGGCCCTCTCAGCGGAGAGATCTAGGAGATTAGGTGTATGTCTGCATGCACATCCACTTTGCTAGTTACATACATTAACTAGTTGTATAAACTAAAAATGTTCCAGTTGCATTGATACCTCCAATTCTAATCCAATACCCTGGCTTCTTTCTCTCCTCCCTGCCCATGTTATGATAGCCCCAAACCTTCTCCTGTCTGCCACAATATAACCCCTTATTCACACAGCCCTAGAAGGCGCAGGAAGTACATTCAGAGTGGCTAACATGCGGTCAGTGTTTGTTTTCAATTTAAAATATATGCTCCAGGGACTTCCCGTGGCTCCGTGCTCCCAATACAGGGGGCCTGAGTTTGATCCCTGGTCAGGGAACTAGACCGCACGTGCCACAACCAAGACCTTGGCACACCCAAGTAAATTATTATTTTTTAAGTGTCTGTCTCAGATCCTTTCTTCAGAAGATTGGTCCTCCCTGTGGTCCTCCCAGTTGTGAGGTCCCCCAGTCCTTTGTGGTTTTATTTATTTGTGTGCATGCATGCGCAGTCCCTCAGTTGTGTCTGACTCTTTGCGATCCCATGGACTGCAGCACACCAGGCTCCTCTGTCCATGGTGTTTCCCAGGCAAGAATATTGGAGTGGGTTGCCGTTTTCTCCTCCAGATCTTCCCGACCGAGGGATTGAACCTATGACTCTTATGTCTCTTGCACTGGCAGGGGGATTCTTTACTACTGGGCCACTTTATTTACTCCTCACTTATTTATTTAGTATGTGAAATATTAGCCTGGTCCCAAAGTCAGAACCATGCAGAGAGGCCCGCTAGAGAGGGGCTACTGTCCCCACACATCCATCTCTTCCAGAACATTCCTCTCTGCCTCCTAAAGGCAGCCATTCTCACCTGACACACTCATGTGAAAGAAAGATGTGAGATGTGCAAATAAAAGGTGTATCCTTTACCCTCTCCCTTTACCCTTCCAAGCTCCTTCCCAGAGGGAAGCCTTGAGTAATCATGGGTGTGTTTGCTCTGGAATATCTCCTGTACACATGCCTCATGGCGGTTTTCTTTTCCCTGCCTGGTGCTGTATCTTAGTTTTCCCAGCTTCACTCTATTTATTTATTACTCTCACCATACTCTTTTTATTTATTTACTTGTGAGATTTATTTATTCTTTTTAATGTGGATCATTTTTGAAGTGTTTATTGAATTTGTTACGGTACTTCTGTTTTTTGTTTTAGTTTTTGCACAAGGGCATGTGGGATCTTAGTTCCCCTACCAGGAATTAAACCCATACCCTTTGCATCAGAAGTGTAGATTCTCAACCACTGGATGGCCAGGGAAATCCCACCTGACTCTTTTTAATGTCATCATATTAGAGGTGTTGCTGTCACTTGCTTCTTTGAATCATAAATGCGATACTTCTCCTTGGTGAAAAAATGATAACATGTAATGTGAACGTAGTGATGACGTGAGAAGTAGAAGCCCCCGCGGTGCTTGTTCTCTCATGAGCATGCATGTTGATTTCTGATTGACATCTCTCTCTACACCTTTCCCAGAATCTTCATGCTTGCATTCTCTTTGTTTTGTTTGGGGACCATTTGGGTTAGTCTGTGGCAACCAACTCCAGTACTGGAAAATCCAGCCTGGAAAATCCAATGGCTGGAGGAACCTGGTAGGCTACAGTCAATGGGGTCGCAAAGAGTCGGACACGACTGAGCGACTTCACAGACAGACACATAGCAAGACTTCTGCTTGGCAGAGTATCTTGGACCACTTTCCATATCAAGCCATTAGTTCTCCTCTTATTTTTTTGTATTGACATACTTAGAGTCTCTTTTATTGTTCAGACTGATAGCTGTTTAAGTTGCTTCCCATCAATAGATACAACAGGCATCCTGCACCAAGCAGCTCTGATGGACCGCTGTGTATCTCCTCCCTTTGGTAGCTCTTCCCCGTTTGCTTTCTTTTACACATGCACATTCTGGTAATGAGCCTCCTTGTACCTACCTTTTGATACTGTCTTAGCTGGTATGGCTTAAATATCAGAAATACGTGTTTTTATGGTTATGGAAGCTGGAAATTCAAGGTTCGGCAAGGTTAGTTCCTGGTGAGGACTCTCTTCCTGGTTTGTAGCCTCCTGCCTTTTGGCTGGAGAGAGAGCAGGCTCTGGGGTTTCTTCCACAGTCACTAATCCCATCATGAGGGCCCCACTTTTATGACCTAATTATGACCATATGACCTTAACCTGGATTACCCCACCCCCTCACTCCCACAGGGCCCGGTCTCTAAATATAGTCACATTGGTGAGTTGAGGCTTGAAGCTTTTGAGTTCTAGAGGGGACACAACCCGGCCTATAGCAGTTGGCACACTTTTGCCTCTTGGCCTGATTCCCAGAAATGAATGACTATAGTGATTAACTCACATAATGTATTGATACTTATTCCACAGGGTTTTATTTGAAATGCTGAATTTTTTAAGAAGAGATGTGGGCTGGCATTTGACCACAGCACAAAGCCTTCCCGAGGCCATTTGGGGCATTCGTATGGCAGGAAGCTGTGGCCCAGGGAACTCTGGAGGATTGCCACTGCATCTGCTTATCCTGTTACAGTGATAGGAAGCACTGCTCCATGGTGGCTGCCAGTGGTCTTGGTCTTTGTTCCCGCCCAGTGGTCCACAGCCTTGGCTGGACATCATTGTCACCTGGGGAACTTCTGAAAATTAGAGAGGCCTGGGGTGAGGACCCCAGGGCAATTGAGTCAGGATTCTGGGGGTAGAGAGGTCCCACCATCAGCACCCTGATTGCTCCCAGGAAAGATGCAGGGCTGACAGTGACTGACTGAGGCAGCCTGCAGAGCTTGTTTGTGGGGTGGCGGTTAGGCGGGTGTACAGTCCATGGGGTTGCAAGAGTTGGACACGACTGAGCGACTGAACAGCAACAGTAGTCTCTACTGAGGGTCATTGTAGGTGATGAGCACAGCCTGCAGGGAGGTTTGCGAGGTAGTGAGTTCCTAGTGGGTGCAGACACAGGTTTCCACCTTTATCCTCATCCTGAAGGTCTTGCCAGGAAATGTGAAGCATCTGTTGAAGGGGAAAACTTCATTCGAAGTCAGTATCTCAGGAAATAAGGGAATTACATATTTGTTGCTACAAGGAAGTTGTTTGATTTTTCAAAGATTCTGATTAGCTGTTTAACAGAAAAGAATGAAGACCTTTGATGAAGCTTACAAATCCAGTATGAATGGAAGCAATCAAGGGCCAGAAGAATGGGAATAGTGTAGTCACTTGGGTCAACAAGGAATGAATACAGAAGACCTTGTTTCTTCCGTGTGGAATTGATCTAGGAGAACACACCCAGAAACTGATAGTGGTGGGCACCTGTGAAGAGAGAAACTGTTGAGTTTGGGGGTAGGGATGCGGAGAGTCTGCACTCCATCTTCTTGAATCTTGGACTGTATGATTATGTTATTGAGTTGGCCAAACAAATAAGTATCGGGTTGGCCAAAACATTGGTTCGGGTTTTTCAGTCCCATCTTATGGGGAAACCAGAACCAATGTTTTGGCCAGCCTAATACCTATTTGAAAATCAAAAACATTTATATCAGTTATTTCTGAGACACAGCTGTTATCAGTTGGTTACATGTATTTTTACTGAGTTATTAACATTCAGTTAACCCAGCTTGTGTGCCATTTTTCTGGGCTGGAGTTGGGGTGGGTGGGGGACAGTTCCCAGATGGCCCCGGTGCGTGGATGGATGCCCAGAGTATGGACTCTGCAGAACCTCATGTCTTGCGTGTAACTCTCTTCCAGCCTCTAGATGAGACCAGCCAAATGAGCGACCTGCCGGTAAAAGTGATCCACGTGGAGAGTGGGAAGATCCTCACAGGCACAGATGCACCCAAGGCTGGGCAGCTGGAGGCCTGGCTGGAGATGAACCCGGGGTGAGTGGGGTCTTGTGGACCAGTGGCAGCCAGCATCCCGGGTTGAAGGCCACCTCGTTCTACGGGAGCTAGCTACCAAGGGTGATCCTGGTTGCACTGGGCACAGGACAATTTGCTAAAGAAAGTGAATCATGCTGGTTCTGGGGAGTTTTTTTTTTTCAATTCATGCTGTATGACATATGGGATCTTAGTTCCCCCACCAGGGATTGGACTCGTGCCCCCTGTGTTGGAAGCTTGGAGTCGTAACCACTGTACCTTTAGGCAAGTTTTCTTGGGGAGATTTATATTACAACACTGATTTTTTTTTTTTCCCCCTCCCCAGGTATGAGGTAGCTCCAAGATCTGATAGTGAAGAGAGTGGCTCAGAAGAAGAGGAGGAGGTAAGAGTTTGTTTCCTGGCGATGGCCTTTGAGGCTCTGTGGTGTGACCTCTACCACAGTGGATGCTAAGTTTCTCTTCCACTCAGGCCAGGTATCGAGTGGGGTAAAAGATGGGCAGGGGGCCGCCAAGGCTGAAAGTTGGTTTTTGAGAGCCATATTGTTTAATATGGTAGCCTCTCGTCACATGTGACTGTTTCCACTCTAACTTCATTAAGTAAAATATAGATGTCCTCACTCATATGTCCTCAGTCACACTAGCCGTATGCCAGGCACCCAGCAACTCTACCCTCCAAAAAATGCCGTTATGAAGTTGTGAGCATGCGATGTTTGCCCCTTACCATCTGTTCTTTGAAAACCTTATGGTTTATTCGCTAAGTCGTATCTGACTCTTGAGACCCCATGGACTGTAGCCTGCAAGGCTCTTCTGTCCATAGGATTCTCCAGGCAAGGATACTGGAGTGAGTTGCTATTTCCTTCTCCGTTGAAAACCTTATACATGATTGTATTTATTGTGTGTATTCTCTGAGTCGTTGAGTGATGCCCTATAAGGTGGTTTTTAGAGTTCTCCTGGTTGTCAGAGCTCAGATGAGAGTCTTGTCCCTCTGTCTGTCCTGGCTGGCCTCCTCAGGTGACTGGGAGGAAGCCCGGGGATGGAGTGTCTGTAGGGAGGGTTCCTTCTGCACGGTTACCCCCAAGAAGGGTACTCCTTGCACTCCCCTATCAACTGGGGTGATGGTGGCTTACAAGATTTTTAAAAAGCTTTCGCCCCCTCCATGAGGTTAGAGAGAATTTTAACAGGCATGTCTTTGTTTATTAAGGTCAAACATTTTTTTAGGTTTTATTGACCACTTAGATTTCTCCTTTGAATGATTTGCTTCACTTGCCCGTTTCAGATCAGTTGTGTATTTTAGCTGAAACTTTAAGTGTTCTTTATGTATTTGCCTCAGCCTGAAATCAGCTTGGTGTTTATCTATATCTTTGTTTTGATCTGTCCTGTCTTCACCTCGTCCTTCTTACCTCTTCAGGTCACCTGGAATTTATTTTGTGTAGGACTTCAGATGGAGTCCCTTTCCCCCTGACTTCTAGCAGTATTAAGTCCCACAGACAGAGGAGCCTGGCAAACTGCAGTCCGTGGGTCGCAAAGAGTAGGTCATGACTTAGCAACTAAACAACAGCAAAGTAGTATTAAGACAGTGGGTATACTGTTCACCCCTTCCCCACTGACCTGTGATATTAAAAAAAAATTAATACATTGGGTTTTTATATCCACCAGTTTTTTTTTTAATTTTAAGAATTTACTTTTCTCGTTATTTTGTTTTATTTATTTTTAAATATTGAGGCATAGATACATAGTTGGTATAGTATTTAAAATTCTAATGATTTTTAGACTAATAATGTTCATTGTAATTTTTTTAAACAATTTTTTGGAGATATAATTCGCATACTATAAAATGCACCCATAATAAGATTACTCTTCAGTGATTTTAGTCAAGTTAGAATTGCACAGTCCTCACACTACACCAACTTTAATATATTTTCATCACCCCAAAAAAGCTTTGTCTCCCTGATTTACAGTTTGTTCTTGCTCCTTCCTCCAGCGCCAGGAAGTCACTGGTCTGCTGTGCTCTGTAGATTTGCCTTTTCCAGGGTTTCACATAAATGGAATTATAAAACATGTAGTATTTTTCGTCTGGCTTCTTTTACGTGGCATGTTTTTAAGTTTCACCTATATTGTCTGTATGTCAAAAGTTTGTTCTACGTTGCTAATCATTAGAGAAATGCAAACCAGAACTACAATAAGATACCACCTCACACTGGTCAGAATGGCCATCGTTAAAAAGTCTACAAATAACGAATGCTGGAGAACGTGTGAAGGAGGTATCTGCAGTATCGGTAGAATACTGCAGTGCTGGTGGAAGTGTAAGGCGGTGCAGCCACTATGGAGAACATTATGGAGGTTCTTCAAAAACTAAAAATAGAGTTGCCATGTGATCAGAAATCCTACTCCTGGGCATATATTCAGATAAAACTATAATTCAAAAAGATACATGCACCTCTGTGCTTATAGCAGCATTATTTACAATTGCCAAGATATGGAAACAGCCTGAATGC
Source organism: Neotragus moschatus (assembly GCA_006410615.1). Classification (NCBI taxonomy): domain Eukaryota; kingdom Metazoa; phylum Chordata; class Mammalia; order Artiodactyla; family Bovidae; genus Neotragus; species Neotragus moschatus. The sequence continues at coordinate 40,137 of SJYA01003777.1, read as the reverse complement.
CCATCGAGAGGTGAATGGTTCAAGAAGATGTTAAAGATACATATACACAGTGAGGTATAATGGAAATAATGCCATTTGCAGCAACATGGATGGACCTAGAGATTATCATACTAGGCAGAGTGAGTCAGAGAGTGACAGATACTATAGGACACCATTGATACATTAAATCCAAAATGTGATATGAATGAGCTTACTCTCATAATAGAAACAGACACAGAAAACAGACTTGTGGCTGCCAGGAGGCAAGGGAGGAGGAAGGACTGGGAGGATGGGACAGCAGATACAAGCTGTTATTGGTAGAATGGGTAAACAGCAAGGTCCCACACACAGAGAACTGTATTTAATACCCCGTGATAAAGCATAATGGAAAAGAAAAAGGAAGATATTCTCTGCTTTGAGGGTGTAGATTTAACCCTTATATGCATATTTCCAAACTTAACAAACTCAATTAATTAAGTAATTTATACCTCAATTTTAAAAATATTAAAAAGAAATAATGTGGAGAAACCATTAATAAAAGTTAAGATCTTAAAAATTTTTTTTTATTCCTGAGTCATGTTCCTTTGTATGGATATACCACATTTTGTTTATCAGTTCACCAAATGGTGGGTATTTGTATGTTTTCCATTTTCATTTCTCTTGGGTAAATACTTAGGAATGGCATTGCTGGGTCATATGGTAAGTTTATGTCTAACTTTTTAAGCGATTAGCAAACCATTGCCTGAAATGATTGTCCCTTTTCACAGGTCCCCAGTTTCTCCATGTCCTTATCAACACTTGGTATTATCTGTTCTTTACATTATAGGCATTCTAGTGGGTATGTAATGATATCTCTGGTTTTACTTTGCATTTTCCTAGTAAGTAGTGATGTTGAACATCTTTTCAAATGTTTATGCACCATTCAGATATCTTCTTTGGTGAAGTCTGTTGAAGTCTTTTGCCGATTTTTAGTTGGGTTGTTTGTCATTTCATCATTGAGTTGTAGGAATTCTTTATATGTTCTTGATACCTATCCATAATCAGATATATAACTTGCAGATATCTTCTCCCAGTCTGTTTGCCTTTTTTCCCCCTCAGTGTTGTCTTGAAATGTGAAAATGTTTCATTTTGATGGAATCTTTTTATTGATTTTTTTTCTTTTATGAATTGTTCATTTGGTGCTATACTGAGAACTTTTTGAAGTCTTTTCTCTTATGTTTTCTTTTGGAAGTTTTATATTTAAGCTCTTACATTTAGGGTCATAGTTGAGTTGATTTCTGTGTGATCTGAAGGTCTAAGGGTTTCTTTTGTATATGGATATCAACCTTACCCAGCACCATTTGATGAATAGGCTGTTTTTCCCTATTGAATAGCCTTGGCAGCTTTGTGGGAAGTTAGAATAAGGGTTTGTTTCTGACTCAGTGTTTTTCTGTTGATCTGATTATGTTTATCTTTGTGTCGCTGCCACACTGTCTTGATTATTGTAGCTTATAACAAGTTTTAAAATCAGGTAGTGTTAGTCCTTCAACTTTTTTGCTGTATTGACTGTTCCAGAGCCTTCACATCCCCATGTACACATTAGGATCAGCTCATCAATTACTACAGACAGGCTTGCTGGGATTTTTTGGAGGGATTGTGTTGAGTCTAGATCAGTTTTGGGAGAATCACGTTTAATAATACTTAGTCTTCCAATCCATGAACATGAACTGTTTCTCCATTTATTTTGATAATCTTTAATTTCTCCTAGTGTTGTTTCATAGTTTTCAGAGTACAGTTTTTGCTTTTTTGTTGTTAAATTTATTCTTAATTATTTTATCCCTTTTATGCTACTATAAATAGAATTATTTCCTTAATTTTATTTTTGAATATTTTGTAGCTTTTCTGTGGAAATAACATGGAAAAAAATTTTTTTATGTTGATCTTATGTTCTGGGAACTTGCTAAACTCATATTGATAATTCTAGTAAGGTTTTTTTGTTTGTTTGATTCCTTAGAATCTTCACAAACAAGATTGTGTCATTTATAAATAACTGTGACTTTACTGTTTCCTTTCCCATCTGTGCCTTAATTTTTAATCTCTTTTTCTTGCCTTGTTGCACTGGCTAGATCCGCCAGTAAAATGTTGAATAGACGCATCCAGAGCAGATATCATTGGCTTGTTTTTGATGTTAAGTTTGAGGCAGGTAACTCTATCACTGTTTAGTGTTAGCTATACATTTTTTGTGGATGTCTTTTAACAAGTTGAGTAAATCATGTTCACATCACCCTCTCTTCCTTTTTTGCTTGTCTTATAGTGAATGTTTGTTGTTGTTTAGTCACTGTCATGTCTAACTCTTTTGCGACCCCATGAACTGTAGCCAGGCTCCTCTGTCCCTGGGATTTCCCAGGCAAAAATGCTGGAGTGGGTTGCTGTTTCCTTCTCCAGGGGATCTTCCCACCCCAGGGATGGAACCTGAGTCTCCTGCATTGTAGGCCAGTCCTTTGCCACTCAGCCCCCAGGGAATGTTTAGTGGAAGGCTGTGTTAGCCACTCTGGGTTCTGACTTTTACCCTTGTGGGTTCCTTTTTGGTGTTTTTGTTTGTTTAGTAAATTATCTAGGCTGAATCTGTGGAATGTTTCCCCAGGGAATGTGCTGTCTGTGGTGTCTGCTCAGTTTATTGTTTTGCTTTGTTTTCTTCTCATTTTCATTTTTAATCCCGGCCCTCTAGGAGTGGGTTGTATTTTTTCATAATTTAGCAGTCACCTCCAACACCTCAAACCAATAAAGATTGTGTCTCCTGCCAGTAGATCTGTGTATGCAGAAGAGCGTGTTCTGGGTCTGGGTCATTTTCAAGCCTACCCTGGCTTTTGCTTTCCGCTGGGCCCTGTTTCATTTGCTCTGCGCATGTGCAGAGCCCTCAGCTGACAGTCTGCTCTCCCTATCGTGGCTGAGGTCCTCACCTCCACTGACTGCTGCCGGCCGAGCATCGCCCACTGCTATAAAACAACTGAGTCCCCCATCAGCCTCAGTTGCCAGGCCTCAGGGCCTGCCCACCCTGACGGCTTACAGGATGGGAGAGGGGAAGACACCCACAAGTAAGATCTCTGCAAACTCCCACCCTCTACTTATTCAAAGCTCGGCAGGTTTTTTTAAGCATTAGTGCCTCTCAGACTCTAGTTCTCTGGACTGGTTCCTGGTGCTACTTTTGTCCAGCTGTCCTGTCACTTTTTAAGGTAAAATTTGCTGATCCCCTTTAATTCAGTTAGCCAGGCTTCCCATTCCTATTTAATTCCTGACATGGTAATATCAGCTTGGAAAATCTTACGGTTACGATTTTTTGGGGCCAAAGTGTTTGTGCTATCATCCCATGTTCATTATTCCCAGTAATCTATAAAATTATTTTGCTTTCTCCAACGGAAATTTCACTGGAGTTTGATTGGAATAACTTAACAGGTTAATTAACAGATATTTTCTTTTTTTCTTTTTTCTTTTTTAAAATTTTATAACAGTTCCATTGTACACACACATTTTGTGTGATTTAAACAGGAATATAAGGATAGTTTAATGTTAAATGCTAAGATAAAATGACAATTTTATCAATATGTCATACAGAATCCCCTTTATTATCTGCTAAGTTAATGTTGAAATATCCTTTTAAGGAAACAATACTTAAATAGGGACTTACTAAGTAAGTCCCCTACGTACAAATGAGTTCCATTTTGAGAGTGCGTTCATAAGTCCAACAGTTCACATAAGTAGCCAGCTAACACAGTTTACCTATATAGTACGGTACGGTAACAGGTTTATAATACTTTTCACACAAAGAATACATAAAACAAGCATGAACTATAAAGAAAACATTTTTACTGTTATGGTATGGTAACTTGAAAAGTATAATAGTACAGGTCAGTAGCTGACACTCAGGGGTGGGCATCTAGTGAACAGGCAAGAAGAGTTACTGACTGGAGGACGGAGAGGAGGTGGGAGATGGCAGAGCTGGAAGATCGTCGGCAATAGGAGACGGAGGGCAGGCTGCTTTGTCACTCACACCTGACGTTGATGGAATGCATGTTCACATCTTGAAAGTTCTCAACTTGAAGGTTCATATGTAGGGGACTTACTGTACTCAGATTTATAGAAAACGTGTTAGTAAACTATGGTGCCTGTTACCACGAGTCTTATTTGACATATTTTAGACGTTTGGGCCATGTCCGTAAAACTGAAAGTAAATCAAGACCAGCAAATATTGAAGGTTGCTTATGAATGTTTAATACCTAGAAAATCCAAGAGAGTTGAAAAGCTGTTTTAGTAGCATACATTATGTAAGAAGAGCTGGGTGCAAATAGAATCTACTAGCAGCAACTCAAGTACAGAAATACCCTGAGGTATCCGTAAAAAGAAATGTCTGGACTCTGCTACGAAAACTAAAAATTATGTACTGAGCAGCTAAAAGAAGATGTACGTGAAAAGCATGACATGTTTTGGGATGGGCAGGAAGAAGGCGTGTGGGTTTAAAACCATCCCTAGTTTCTGGGCTCCTCCCTCGGGAGCCCCGGGCCCATCCCTGTGGTGACCTGGGGAGACACGGACCTGTCTCTTGGCAGGAGGAGGAGGAGGAACAGCCTCAGCCCGCGCAGCCCCCCACCCTGCCTGTGGAGGAGAAGAAGAAGATTCCGGATCCCGACAGCGACGATGTCTCCGAGGTGGATGCCCGGCACATCATTGAGTAAGGGTTCTCTCCGCCCGCTCCCACTCTGCCAGCTCCTCCTTGAATAGCCTGCCCAGCTGGCAGCCATCACTGGACTACATAGGTCAAATGGACTTAACTTCAGATGTCTCTGATTTTCATAGGGTGCATTGACAGTCCATCCATTCACGTGGTTCGTCTTGTGTGTAGGAGATGGTGGTGTTTACCACGCTTATGCTGCAGCTCAGCCCTCCCCCTCTCCTCCCTGGGAGAAATTGGTTCCTCATCGTGTGTCTTCCACACATACCCTGTGCTTTTTTTTTTTCTTTTCATTTCTAGGACACTCTTCCGCCCCTTGCTCCCGTGTCTGTGTACACACAGTGTCTTTCTCTTGCACATCTGGCTGCGTGGTGTCCCTGCCATGATCTTGTACTGTGGCCTTTGTCTAGCGGTGGTCATTTAGGTTATTTTTCATCCTTTGCTCTTGAAAGCAGTCAAAATCATTATACCAATTTCCTGGTGGCTTACAGTACAGAGTTAGCAGATACTTTTAGAGGATTGAGAGTGATACGTATTAGATAAACTTGAGGCATGAAGGGGAACCACTAGAACAAACACAATCTTTTTAATCTATTAGAAAAACCCTCTAAGCCAAGAGTCTGCAGCCTCCAGGCCGTAGACCGGTACCTGTGTCAGATCAGCGGCAGCATTATATTAGCAATAAAGTGCTCAATAATATGTAAAGTACTTGAATCATGGTGAAACCACTCCTCCCTGCACTCCCTGGCCTGTGGAAAAACTGTCTTCTGTGAAACCAATCCCTGGTGCCAAAAAGTTTGGAAACCACCGCTCTAAGCTAAGAAAACCCAGTTTAACTGGGCAAGATGGGTAGGGTGATATAAGGACAGAAACATAGCATAAAGCAGTATGATGGAAATTGGGTCACCTGTATCTGTCACATTAATAAAATGTGAGTAATTTGATGTCATTTTTTAAAGAATTCCAGATTGGATCACAAAACCTCCAATATATAAATGACTCAGGTTTGCAAGGCTGTCAAGTGTACATTTTCCCTTGAACTCTCAGTAGAGAGGGTGGACCATGCAACCAGCCTCCAGCAGAAAGTAACACTCCTTCCCAGGCGCCCCCTCGGCACCCAGAAGTCCAGTATTGACTCCCTAGGCTAGCGTCTGCCGGCTTGCCCGTCCTTAGACTGTGTGGCTGCTCTTGGGCTCATCTTCTGGCTCAGGCTGTAAAAGCTGCTCCGCAGAGGCTTGTGTCAGAAGCATGTTGTCCCAAGTAAGAGTGTTTGTCCTCACATGGCCCTTCCATTTTCCTCCCAGGAACGCCAAGCAAGATGTGGACGATGAGTACGGCGTGTCTCAGGCCCTCGCTCGTGGCCTGCAGTCCTATTATGCTGTGGCCCATGCCGTTACCGAGAGGGTAGACAAGCAGTCGGCGCTTATGGTCAATGGCGTGCTCAAGCAGTACCAGGCAGGTTGGATGGGGCTGAGTCCACACGGCAGTCCTGACAGAGGTTGAAATGAAATGGTGCAGTCAGTCAGTTTCTCCTATGTGCCTGATTCGTGCCTGGCAGAACAGGAGCCCTGACAGGCGCTTAGCATCTGAATTCCCCCTACAGCTTTGCAGTAGGCACTGTGATCCTCCAGGTTTCATGGGGAGTTTGATGGATAAGTGAGGAGCAGATAGATAAAGCAATTTCTCAAAATCAGATGGTTCAGAAGGAGCTTAGCTCAGTTCTCTGTGATAACCTAGAGGGTGGGATGAGGGGTGGGAAGGAGGTTCAAGAGGGAGGGAATATGTATATACTTAGGACTGATTCATATTGTACAGCAAAAACCAACACAAAATAGTAAGGCAGTTATCCTCCAATAAAGAAAAAAAAACACGGTTTGGGAATGGCTGAGCCAGAATGGGACCCGGGTGTGGGGCCATGGGGGCTCTATGCCATGTGAGGCAGCGAGGAGGGAGAGCCTAGGAGCTCTAGACTTCGTCCGTCCGTCCTTAGAAATGCAGGCCTGTGAGGGTCACGTGATCATGACTCTAAAGCTCTGTGCAAGGGCCTGGCCTGGAGCAGCCAAGAAAGGGAACTGCTCGTCATAGAAATTTCTTTTTCTGTGACTGTGGCCCCCCCCCCCCCCCCCCCCCCCCCG